>VTFQ01000016.1:3315000-3505000 GCA_036281575.1 Ancherythroculter nigrocauda | reverse complement strand
ATATATATATATATATATATATATATATATTACATTTTATATGTATATATAATGATTTTTTTTAAAATAGATTTATTTTAAGTTTTTTCAGAATTATTTTAAGATTTTTTTTATTTTATTTTTTATCAATTATTTGATGAATATGTATGTGTGTGTGTGTATATATATATATATATATATATATATTAGAATTATTTAAAAAATAATTTTTAGAATTTAAGATTTTATTTTATTGTTTATCTTTGATTAATAGAATATTTTGTTATGTACATAAATGCATAATGTATAATATATATAATCTATCAAAGAATTAAAAATTAAAATAAATTATTAAAATAATTATTACAAATAAAATATTCTGTTTACAAAATAATTAAAATAAAAAAATTCTTATATATATATATATATATATATATATATATATTAGAGTGACTTAAGATTTTTTTTTTATTAAAACTTAAGATTTTTATTACTCATTATATATATTATAATGAGTTATAATATATATAATCTATTCATCAAATAATTAAAAATAAAAAAATAAAATAAATTATTACATATAAAATGTAATATGTACATATAAAATATGTAATATGTAATATAATGTAATATAAAAATTAATATTTTTTATGTATAATATATATATATAATCCATTCATCAAATAATTGAAAATAAAAAAAATAAATTATTAAAATAATTATTACATATAAAATATTCTGTTTACAAAAGAATTAAAAATAAAATTTAAATATATATACAGTGCCCTCCACAATTATTGGCACCCTTAGTAAATTAGAGCAAAGGTGGATGTGAAAATAAATCTGCATTGTTTATCCTTTTGATCTTTCATTCAAAAAATTCACAAAATTCTAACCTTTCATTGAAGGAAAACAGTTGAAAGTGGGGGGAAACTCACATTATGAAATAAATGTTTTTCTCCAATAATGTTGGCCACAATTATTGGCACCCCTAGTAATTCTTATGAGTAAAATATCTCTGAAGTAAATTCCCATTCATTTTTACATTTTTTTTTTAGCACACCAGGGTGATCATGAACATAAAACTGTCCAGCCATGACTTCCTGTTCCACAGGAGTATAAACATGAGGAAACACAAAGGCCAAATTCTCGTAATCATTCATCACAATGAGTAAAACCAAAGAATATAGTTCTGATGTGCAGCAAAAGATTGTTGAGCTTCACAATATAGAAAGTAGCTGTAAGAAAATACCTAAAACATTGAAAATCCCCATTTCCACCATCAGGGCAATAATTGAGAAGTTCCAATCAACTAAACATGTTACAAATCTGCCTGGAAGAGGACATGTGTCTAAATCGTCCTAAAGTGAAGTGAGGAGGAAAGTTTGAGTGGCCAAAGACTCTCCAAGGATCACAGCTGGAGAATTGCAGAGATTAGTTGAGTCTTGAGTCTCAGAAAGCCTAAAAAAATGATCAAACAGCACCTACATCCCCACAAGATGTTCAGGAGGGTTTCAAGAAAAAATCCTCTGCTCTCATCCAGAAACAATCTCCAGCATATTCAGTTGTCAGACAAGACTGGAACTTCAAACGGGACCGGCTTCTATGGTCAGATGAAACTAAAACAAGAGCTTCTTGACAGCAGACCCACCAGATGGGTTTGGTGCACACATGGATAAAAAGTACCCCATGCCCACGGTTAAATCTACTGCTGGATCTTTAATGTTGTGGGCCTATTTTTGTGCTGGAGGTCCTGGACATCTTGTTCAGATACATGGTATCATGGATTCTATCAAATACCAACAGATAAAAAATCAAAACCTGACCGCTTCTGCTAGAAATCCAATAATGGGCCGTGGTTGGATCTTCCATCAAGACAATGATCCAAAACAAACATCAAAACCAACACAAAAATGGGTCACTGAGCGCAAAATGAAGCTTCTGCCATGACCATCCCAGTCCTCTGACCTGAACCCTAAAGAAAATGAGTGGAGTGAACTGAAGAGAAGAAGCACCAACATGGAGCTGGGAATCTGAAGGATCTGGAGAGATTCTGTATGGAGGAATGGTCTCTGATCTCTTGTCAGGTGTTCTCCAAACTCATCAGGCATTATAGGAGAAGACTCAGAGCTGTTCTCTTGGCAAAAGAAGGTTGTAAAACGTTTTGAATACAAGGGTGCCAATAATTGTGGCCAACATGTATTGGAGAAAAACATTTATTTCATAATGTGAGTTTCCCCCCTCTTTCAACTGTTTTCCTTCAGTGAAAGGTTAGAATTTTGTGAATTTTTTGAATGAAAGATCAAAAGGATAAACAATGCAGATTTATTTTCACAGCTGCTTTTGCTCATAATTACTAAGGGTGCCAATAATTGTGGAGGGCACTGTATATTAGAATTACTTAAGATTTTTTTTTTTTTTTTTTTATTAATTCTTTGATGAATTGAATACTTTATGTACATAAATGTATAATATATAATCTATTCATCATATAATAAAAAAATTAAAATAAATTATTAAAATAATTATTACATATAAAATCTATATTTTTTTATATTTAATATGAATATGTAATATAATGTAATATAAAAATTAATAATTTTTTATTATGTAAAAAAATTATATATATATATATATATATATAGATTTTTTTATTTTATTTTTTATTAATTCTTTGATGAATTGAATATTTTATGTACATAAATGTTAATATATATAATCTATTCATCATAGAATTAAAAATAAATAATCTTAAAATAATTATATAATTAATATAAAATCCTTTTATATATATATATATATATATATATATATATATATATATATATATATATATATATATATATATAATATTAGTCATCATGTTATTGCCTTGTTTCCATCTCTAAAAAAAAGTATTGCCATGTCCAAAATCATAGCATCACACATGTACCTTGTTATAATGACATTGTGCTGAATACGGTAATATTTAAGCACCTTGGTTCTGCTAAAATACTTATTTTTGTATGAAGTAGAGAACAGTAGTTTATTAAAAGCCTCGTCCTTCAGTAAATGTCATGTGTGAGTCGCTTCTGTTCGTTTGACCCTGATGTTCATGTGTCCAGTCTTGAACGCAATGACAGCAGAAGACTACAGGACAGTTTACTGGCCAAAGCTAGAGAGAGCCATTGAGCATCTGCTCACTCAAAGCCCAATGGACCACATCTCCATCTCATACGAACAGATCTACAGGTTAGTCTTACTGGAGTTAAAGGACAAAAACACCTCTGGCAACAGAATCTATTTGTTTTTTATACTAGTAATACGTCTTTTTTGTTTTGTCCTCTTCCAGTCACGTTTATAAGTGCGTGTGCCAACAACACTCAGAGCTGCTCTACAATGACTTGATGTGGAAGATCACGTCTCATCTAGAACAAGTGTCTTCTGAGCTACAGGTCAGTATATCCACACAATTAAACCTGTAAGTACAGTAAAGTGTTATAGTAAGCTTTTAAAACACATACTGCAACAGTGAAATCATTCTTTCACATTTAAATGAATGCATAATATTTTTAACACATTTTTTACTAACAGATTTAAAAGGAAATTTTATACATGGCAAAATACAATTTTAAATAAAAGAAGTAAAATAATTTCTTTAAAGTCATGTTTTATAACATTTTAAAATAACAAATTTGTATACATGGCAAAATAAGATTTTTAGAGAAAAAAAAGCAAAATAATGCATAAATAAAAATATATATTTTAAAAAATGTCATTTTACTAACACATTTAAAATAACAAATTTTATACATGGTGCATAATATGATTTTTAAATAAAAGAAGCAAAATAATACATGTTTAAATATATATTTTTTTAAAAGTCATTTATAAACATTTAAAATAACATTTTTAAATATTTTATATTTTATTAAGACTATTATTTTTGTTTTGTTGTTTAGAAAAAATAAAAAATTATACATGCTTAAAATAATTTGTAATTAAAATTACTTTGTATAACCTTTTTTATTAATTTGTATTTATTTGATTAATTTTCTATTATTAATATTTTTATACATTTGTAATTTAGTTTTTGTAAAAATGTTTTTTAGAAAGAAGAGATAAAGTAATAAATTAAAAGATGTATTCAAAATATGTTAATAAAATGTACATGTTTTATTTTATTAATTATATTCATATTTTTATAAATTTTTATTTAGAATTTTTATTAATCTGGAGTGCAGGGTCTGAAAATGGCCAGTAGTTGTGTCATGAAACTCTCGAAAATTTTTGAATAAAAGAAGCAAAATAATGCATGCAAACTTTTTTTTTTAGTCATTTTTAATTACACTTAAAATAAATTTATACATGGCATAATATTTTTTTTGTTTATGCATGTATTATTTTTATTTAAAAATTATATTTTAGTATATAAAGTAATTTTTATTAACACATTTAAAATAAAATGTTTAAATATTTTTTTATTTTATTAAGAATTTTTTTTGTTTGTTTTGTTTGTTTGTTTTTTTTAAATAATACATGCTTAAAATAATTTGTAATTATTTTAACCCTAATTTGTTAATAAATTGAATTTGTATAAACTTTTTATTAATTTTATTTTATTCATTTTTTATACATTTGTAATTGTTCAGACGTATTTATATACATATAAATAAATAAAATGTACTTTTTAATTAAAACTGTTTTATCATGTTTTATTTTATTAATTGTATTAATATTTTTATGAGTTTTTATTTAGATTTATTATTAATCTGGAGTGCAGGGACAGAAAATAGCCAGTAGTTGTGTCATGAAACCCTGATCAGAGAATCTAGTCCATCATAATAAAATGCTGCTGTTCATCTCCTCTCTTCTGAAGGCCAGCCCACCAGAACATTTGATTGAAAACTTCAACCTGGCTCTGACGCAGTACACCGCCGCCCTACACTGCATCGTTCCCGTCTTCATCTATATGGTAAAGTGCAGACAGTCTGTGTTTTGGAATGTCATTTGTAACATAACACTTTCATTTGAATTCTGTGTTAATGGATCTGCCTTTGAACACAATTTTGTTAAAGAACAAGTTTTACATTGAAACCAAGCTGAACCGAGACCTGCGGGACGACCTTATGAAGCTTTTCTCGGATCATGTAGCAGAAAAACACGTCAGCACGTTACTGCGTGAGTGCAAATCATTTGAAGTGCTTCAGAAGATTCGTTATGCCAGAAGAAATGCACACATCTGATGATCACATTCTGAGTGGAACATAATGCAAATACATTAATTCAAGTGTTTGTTTTTTCTCAGCTCTTCTTAAAAAGGCTCATTCCATGCCATTTCAAGTCAAACCGTCAACTATGGAGAGTGTTGTGAAAGGTCTTTACACCCTCCGGCCAGGTAAAATGCTTTTTACTGAAGTGTTTTGGCTTTATTGCTGGTGCACGTTTACTTATGCCTGGATCGCTGTTCTTCTCACACTACATGACTACATGTCAGGGGTATTTATTTGCTGTTGTGTGCACATTACACAACGGATCGGTGACAAAGCATTTCAATAGGAAGAATCGGCAACAACTACAAGCTATGTTTCACAACCGAACACACGAGAAGTGATACAGATCAAGCATGAGAGAGGGGTTCTCGTGCAAAACCAGATTTCTTTCCTTTAAAAAATGGTGGAAGCGTGCAACCCAAGTTATCTGTGCACCAATTTGCAACTAAAATAGTATATGAATATATGATATCTAGCATGCTAAATATTTTACAGGCATCGGCGCTTCTCTCAGATTGCGTCTTTGATAATACACACTAAACGAGTGCCGAATTGCCTACGATTTTTTGGCATTTGTCTGCGATTTCCACAAAACTGTCGGCTAAAATCGTGCAATGTGTAAGCGACATTAGAAAAACATTTAAACCTGAACTGAAGCACTCGGTGCATGGCTGTGTCTGTAATCCTGAACTGAGCTTCAGTTGATGATCTGTATACATTTACAGACACGTTCAGTGGTTTTGTTTGGTGTCACAGCGACGCTGTCATTGGTGTTTGTGTCTCATGTTTGTCTTTCACGGATCCAACAGGCTTTGCATGTAACAATTTGTACTGGAGAAATGTTTGGTTATGCAAATATCACTTTTACATATGTACATTTCACCTATGTACCTTTTTCACCTTTTACCTATGTGCTTCATGTGTTTTTCATTTGAAGTTGCTGCTGCTTTTTCCTCAAAAACAAAACAAAAAAAAACTACTGGCCATACACTTTTACACTTTTCACACTGAAAAAATGTCTTGATTTATATATATATATACATAAACAATATATATTCAATAAACATTTATGATTATTTTCAATGTTGAAAACAGTTGTGTACTTTTTTTTTCAGGATTCCTTGATGAATAGAAAGTTCAAAAGAACAGCATTTATCTGAAATACAAAGTTTCTGTAGCATTATACACTACCGTTCAAAAGTTTGGGGTCAGTAAGAATTTTTATTTTTATTTTTTTTTAAAGAAATTAAAGAAATGAATACTTTTATTCAGCAAGGATGCATTAAATCAATCAAAAGTGGCAGTAAAGACATTTATAATGTTACAAAAGATTAGATTTCAGATAAACACTGTTCTTTTGAACTTTCTATTCATCAAATAATCCTGAAAAAAAATATTGTACACAAATATTTTGTACAATTGTACACATTAAATGTTTCTTGAGCAGCAGATCAGCATATTAGAATGATTTCTGAAGGATCATGTGACACTGAAGACTGGAGTAATGATGCTGAAAATTCAGCTTTGCATCACAGGAATAAATTACTTTGTGAAATATATTCAAATAGAAAACAGTTATTTTAAATTGTAATAATATTTCACAATATTACTGTTTTTACTGTATTTTTAATTAAATAAATGTAGCCTTGGTGAGCAGACGAAACTTCTTTTAAAAACATTAAAAATCTTAGTGGTTCCAAACTTTTGGACTGTACTGTATATTTTATATATATATATATATATATATATATATATATATATATATATGATAACACTTTAGTTAAAGGTCCAATTCTCTCTATTAACTAGTTGCTCATTAGCATGCATATTACTAGGATATTGACTGTTTATTAGTAATTATAAAGAACATATTAATGCCTTATTCTGCATGACCTTATTCTTCATCCCTTAAAGGGATAGTTCACCCAAAAATGAAAATTTTGTCATCATTTACTCACCCTCAAGTTGTTCCAAACCAGATCTGTTTAAATCCAATACCTAAACTTAACAAGTACCTTACTAACTATTAATAAGCAGTAATTAGGAGTTTAATGAGGCAAAAGCCATAGTTAATAGTTAGTTTAAGGTCCAATTCTCACTATTAACTAACGTGTGACTTATATATATTATAGGGATGCACAATATATCGGCCATAATATTGGTATCCGCCAATATGTTAATTTTTTATGTTATTGTTATCGGGTCGATATATTAAAGCCGATAAATAATGGATCATTTCCTTCAGCTGAGACACTTCAGATGTGCACCGTTCACCATGATGGGTTTGACTTTCACTTCAGAAAGGAAAATACTGTTAAATACAACATGTGTAGCACAAGTCTGTCATATAGGCTACATAATATTATAATGAGATCATGAGATCACATGGCTTTTAATGTTGAGACTTTGTTTTTGCAATGAGGCTCTCAAAAATTATATAAAAATTTGGATTTAGATTTATCGGTCAATATATCAGTTATCGGCTTTCAAATATAAAGAATTATCAATTATCGGTATTGGACAAAATTTAAAGAAAAAAACAATAATAATAATTAGATCCTTAAATTAGGACATAGACTTACACTACCGTTCAAAAGTTTGGGATCGGTAAGATTTTTAATATTTTTAAAAGAAGTTTCGTCTGCTCACCAAGATTGCATTTATTTAATTAAAAATACAGTAAAACAGTAATATTGTGAAATATTATTACAATTTAAAATAACTATTTTCTATTGGAATATAATATGAAATGTAATTTATTTCTGTGTTGGAAAAGCTGAATTTTCAGCACCAGTCTTCAGTGTCACATGATCCTTCAGAAATCATTCTAATATGCTGATCTGCTGCTCAAGAAACATTTATGATTATTTTCAATGTTGAAAACAGTTGTGTACTTTTTTTTTTCAGGATTCCTTGATGAATAGAAAGTTCAAAAGAACAGCATTTATCTGAAATACAAAGCTTCTGTAGCATTATACACTACCGTTCAAAAGTTTGGGGTCAGTAAGAATTTTTATTTTTATTTTTTTGAGAAGAATTTAAAGAAATTAATATTTTTTTTCAGCAAGGATGCATTAAATCAATCAAAAGTGACAGTAAAGACATTTAAAATGTAACAACAGATTATATTTCAAATAAACGCTGTTTGTTTGAACTTTCTATTCATCAAATAATCCTGAAAAAAATATTGTACACAAATATTTTGTATATCTGTGCACAATAAATGTTTCTTGAGCATCAAATCATCATATTAGAATGATTTCTGAAGGATCATGTGACACTGAAGACTGGAGTAATGATGCTGAAAATTCAGCTTTGCCATCACAAGAATAAATTACATTTTCAAATATTTTCAAATAGAAAACAGTTATTTTAAATTGTAATAATATTTCACAATATTATTGATTTTACTGTATTTTTAATTAAATAAATGCACCCTTGGTGAGCAGACAGAACTTCTTTATAAAACATTAAAAATGTTCCCAATCCCAAACTTTTGAACGGTAGTGTATGTTTATTCTTCTAATAAGTTGCAAAGACACCTGCAATGAATCCAACTGAATGTATTAATCCACTGCCAGCCCTATAAATGCCCTTTAAAAGTGTTACTGAATCAAATCTTTGTTCAGAGTTTGAATTGTTCTGAATGCACAATAATCACTTTGGAAACGAATTCAGATTGCTTTTTTAAGCCAAAGATTTTCACCTCTAACATATCATTTCTCTATTAAATGCACCACAGTAGTGTATGATGGGAGATGTCATTATAGCCATATGCTTTTTCCCCTCTAGACTGGGTTCCTCTTGCTCCGGCTCTGTTTTCGAGATTCATTCCTCAGATCGATCCTCCGGCTCTGGAGTCTCAGCTCCCGTATTACGCTGCTCAAGACAAAAAACTGCAGATGGAGCTTTGTCAGAACGGCTTCTCCAGGTAATGCTGTCTGCGAACCTCAGGCTATGTCTGCAAATTATGCTAAATAATACGACTAACTTGACCTGACCCATTGTTTCGCAGGGGCGATCAGTCGCGGAAGCGAGCGAGTGAAGAATCGTGACAGTGAAGTGGATTTTTACTCTACTTCAGCGGGCTGAAAGACACAGACATGCCCGAACAGAGACGGTTCATCTGTTCACACAGTCCTTTGGGAATTCTCGGATATTTTGAGGATTCTCAAAAGCATTACAGAACTACACAAACATGAGCATCATCACTAATAGCCTTCAGTGTGCATGTGGAGACACTTGGGTTTCTGGCCAATGAGCATTTGCAGATGTCCGGTTATAAAGGAGATGGATTCATGGAAATGCTCTTTTCTCTTGTTCTGGTTTTGTTTCACAGAATTCATCATTTTTCCAGGTTGATTTGTCGAATCGAGCATGCAGGCTCTTTTTCCTCTCTACTTTTAAGTTATTTTTCCCTTACCTTGTCATTCAGTTTGCTGCGATATCATGTGGTTTCAGAACGTATGGTTTAGGAGTGCTATAGTGTGACCGGCGTGAGACTGCAATAATGTGACGTTGGATCCAGGTTGTTTTGCAAAGTGATGAATGAAGGTATTCCAAATCCAGATTACCTACTTATTTTTTAAATTTTATTTTAGGATCACTACTGTAGTTAAGTTTTATTCGGTTTGACACACTTTTATCTGATGACCATATTACCTAATAATGATGTGCCTTTGGCTATTCGCCTTCCTTTTAGAGTTTTAAAGTGAAAATGTGATCTGTAAATCAATCATTTATTATGATAACTGTTGATATTTTTTTTTTGCATCAGTAGATTATCTAATATTTGAATCTTTGAATACATTGAATCTGAAACCACAGCAGTTTGTGAAAAACCAGGACATATGAAATCCAGGTGTAATATAAAGGGCTGCTAGTAATTTGTCTGGAATAAATACACAACACTGAAACAAGAATTGTGTATAATAACTTTCATTAAGTCAATAACAAACATTATTAAATAATAATGTTAAATTGATCTAGTTAAATATTTTCATATTTGAATATATATGACGTATATTCAAGCATCATATAATATGATGAGTAAAAAAATGGGGATGCACCAATATTTGGCCGATACCGATAACTAGAGATGTGCAACGATTAATCGTTTGCAAAATAAAAATTTGTGTTTATGTAATATATGTGTGTGTTCTGTGTATAAAAATTATTTATATATAAATACACACATGTACATGTAAAAATTTTAGAAATATATGCATGTTTAAATAAATATATTTATGTATATTCTATATTACATATAAATATAAATATTTTATATATAAATCTAACATTTTTCTTAAATATATACATGTATGTGTCTGTATTTACATATACATAATTATTATACACAGAACACGCACATATATTACGTAAACACAGACTTTTATTTTGTTACATCCCTACCGATAACCGATAATTCTTTATATTTGAAAGCTGGTAACCGATATATTGGCCGATAAATCTAAATTTTTCAAAACTGAATATTTCTATCATTTTTGAAGCCTGATTACAAAAACAAAAGTCTCACTATTAAAAGCCATGACCCAAGCACACAATTATAATGATGTTGTTATAATTTCATGTAGCTTTAATGACAGACTTTAGCTGTAATTAACTGTATTTTGCTTTTTTGAAGTGATTCCAACCAATTCAAAACCGTTCATGGTGAACATTATTTATTGGCTTTAATATAGCAGCCAAATTTTTTTATCAGGTTGATAATGATAGAATTAAAAATTAACATATATCGGCCGATACCGATAACCGATAATTCTTTATATTTGTAAGACGGTAACCGATATATTGGCCGATAAATCTAAATCCAAATTTTTCTATAATTTTTGAGAGCCTCATTACAAAAAAAAGTCTCACCATTAAAAGCCATGTCCCAAGCACACAATTATAATGTTCTTATTATAATTTTATGTAGCTTATATGACAGACTTGCAGTGTACTTGATTGTATTTTGCTTTTTGAAGTGATTCCAATCATTTCAATCAATTCAAAACCAGGAAGAAAATAATCCATTATTTATCGGCTTTAATATATGGCCAAATTTTCTTATCGGGCCGATAACGATAAAATTTAAAATGAGTATATATTGGTGGCCGATATATTTTGCATCCCTAGTAAAAATATTTTAAAGTGAGTAGGTAGCAAAACATATTGATCACCACCTTCAGAGTATTATGGGTAATTCCTGTTTAACTCATCTTAAAAACAGTTCAACTAAAGTCGGGTATGTGTAAAATAATCTTTTTGAAGATAATTTCATTACAAAACATTGTATGAAAAGAGTAAAACGGCAAGCTGAACACTTGGAAATAAACAGTTATCACCAAAATGTTTGATCTCACCTGTTTCTTTTATTTTATAGTTAGAATATAAAAGCATGATCGTATGATCCATCAAGATGTACATTTTTCCCATTGCAATAATGAAAATTTGATGGTAAATATCACAATGCAAAAGACTTAAAGCCTTTATACATAATGCATTATAAAAGTGTTTTTAATGCATTAATTATGCCTTGTAATGCATTTTATAATGCATTGTATGATCTCATGAATAATTGTAACCACAGTTATAATACATTATAATACTTATGTTATGCCTTCAGAAAGTATTAAAACGCATGACAAACAATCAATTTCGGATGTAACAATCATTCTGCAAACATAATGCATTTTAACTTTGGTTACAATTATTTATGAAAAGATATAATGCATTATAACATACATTATGAATACCTTATTTTTTATAATTGTATATACATAAAGGCTTTAAGTAAAGTGTTGCAGAAAATCATAATTGTCCTCAGAACTGGCCGAGGAAAGAAGAAGAAAAAATAAATGTATAGCTGCGAGCAGCAATTATCGGGGTTCAAGCACTTTAAGGCCTTTAATCACATGTGTAAAAAGGTATTATGTTTCATTTAGCAAGCATGTAACCACTTAGATCATAGATGTAAAAGACCATTTACAGCCAATACAGGCAATTTAGCATAGGAAATATGGTTTTTAAAGCTTTTCAACAGTTATCAAGGTTGAGCCAAAAACCTAAGACTAGTTCACCAAAGTTGTTTTTTGAAATAATCGCCAATATTTAAGGAATGAGTCGATGGACAGTGGCGGTCCTAGAGGCAAAGTTGCTCAGAATGAGGAGTTCTACCATGATCCTTTGCACACGTGAAAATCACCCTTATGTGATAGCTGCTCAAATTTCATTGCCCGATGGCGGACATGTTTTTCAAGATACATCAATGTCCTCGTAAACAACCTTGGCACCTCTGACAAAGACACTGCATGCCAATTTTCAAGTCAATCGGACTAACAGTAAAGTAGTTATAGCTGTTTTCATGTTTTTTTTCTTGTTATAGCACCACCAAGTGGCCAGTCGCCACACCCTTTTTTCACGCACCCACAGAATGAGCTCTTACACACGTGTGCAAAATATCTCATTCCGTTCACGAGTTATAGCCATTTTAGTAAAAGTGGCTCCACCCATTTTGGACATTTTTGTAGCCTTTAAGGACCATGAATCGAAATTTCAACTTTTTTTTTTATAACTATTGACAAGCAGACTCCAGAGAATCTTGCCGCACTGGTTTGGTTCCGATTGGACCAAAAACCTAAGACTAGTTCGCAAAAGTAGGCTTTTAAAAAAAAATCCAAAATACCTGAATATGTCACCAAAACATTGAGCGATTCTGAGGCATGCAAATTTGTACTTTTGACTGCTGTAGCGCCCCCATCCGGCTGATCAGGGTGAGCCTTGGTGACCTTTGGCGGTGTGAGTACTACCAGCCCTCAAAGTTTCAAGTCTCTACGACTTACGGTTTGGTCTGCCCGATCACTTTTAGGGAAGAATGCTACGTACTTGAACCCCTAATGAATGTTCAAAATCATCTGTGCTTGCATGCAAAATTAAAACTCTCCTTTTTGCCCTATTATTTCCAGTTAACGCCCATAATGCACTGCTCCTGTGCCCTCCAGACTGTCGTAGGTGCTCCACCAAGATTCTCACCGTCCAATGAGGAGGGCTCATTCCCTGGCACACGCTTCAAATCCCTCCACCTCCCTTCAAATAACCTGCCACCGACATGCTGACGAATGTTTCTGCTTTATGGTGACAGGTCGCTCAGGCAGGCCGTTGCTGTGCCGCCGCTGCTGCTGTAAACTCAAGGTTAACTTTGCTCAAGACTAGGAAAACGCTGTGGCAGCTGCGCTCAGGCCGTCTGGAAAGCTGGAATTTAAGTGGATTGTAAGCAGGTGCAGTAGATCTACTCATTGTGGAGCAGAAAGTTCACACTGAAGTCAAAGGTAAAGCACCTTGTTATCTGATGACCTACACATCTCACTGCATTGCCTTGATTTCATTTAATGCATGCCAGTACATTTTAAAGGCACACTCTTATATTTGTTTGCATCCAGCTCTGTATATAAGTTTGTTCAGACACAGTCAGTTTCTATTTTAGATTGGCGTCCCATAATGTTCCTTCCTAGTAAATCATGTACACAAGAAATATACATGGAATATTTAATGGATCATTCTGCTTTTGCAAATGACCGATATGATGTTTGGATTTATAGTGTTGTATTTTGTTCATGTAAAGTGAGCCCTTACTATAATTAGCTATGACGGGGGGGCTGGAGTGTGTTTGCCCTGGATTAATGCACACAACAGCTGCCCGGACAGGTCTGTTGGAAGGGCATCGCTGCTGCTGTTAATTGCTCTGATTTGAGTGTCAGTACCATCTGCAGCCATATCCCATTTCTGGATTCAATAACAACAGGAGGCCAATGGTGAAAGCCTTTCTCAAAGTTTGCTAGGAAGATCAAAATGTTTTGGGTCATACTTTAAATTAGATGTCTTTAATTATATGTACTTGCATTGTTGCTATTGCAAAACACTTGTGCTTCTATTGAGGTGGGATACTGGTAAGGATAGGGAAGGGAAGGGTATATATTTAAGGGTGTAATTATTGGTGTAATCACACAAATCAGTTAGAGATGTATTTACATGCAGGTATTTTTTTGTAAAGACACGTATGATGTAAAATCATTGCATCATATAATTAGTTACATAATAGATAAAGACACTTAATATAAAGTGAGACTGTGTTTTGATATTGGACTTTTGGACTGTTTTTGTGACACAAAAACTTCTAAAACATCCAAACCAGATGAAAAACTTTGGAATATGTTATGCATGCATACTAATTCATATGTCATAGAAAACCTGGAAATATCAGGACATTTTATAGCTGTCATTTTCAGGCCTGGTGAGAACATGGAAATGAATGAAATTTTGTAGTGATTTTATTTTTTTTTTCTTGTTGTGCTCTGCTCTAAAATTCTTTGTGATTGTGGTCTTGTTTGAAATGATTTTTAAAAATCCATATCCAGTTATCAAAAATAACTAGAGAAGTCATGGATAGTATTTGATCTGCTATTCATGACTTTTCAGGATATTTAACAATTTATCTCATGTTTTAGGAGAAATTCTGATCGTAGTGGCAGAAAAATCTCCAATAGATCCAAACCAAATGCTTCAAATTCAGCTGCGTTTTCATAGTTTTAATAATTGGCTTGTTTAAGCTGAAACTATTATGAATGAAGGGTTCATATGGTAACAAAACACCTGGAAATATCAGGAAAATTTTTATAATTGTCATTTCCAGACTTGGAGAAAACATGGAAATTCATACAAACTTATAGAATTTTTCTAGTTTTACTCAGCTCTAAAAAAATTTAATTGGCTGGACATTGCTCATTGTGAGTGTAATTGTGTAATCTTGTTAATAAATAATAAAAAAAATTATTAAATCTTTACATTTTTAAATATTAAATCTCTCTCTCTCTCTCTCTCTCTCTCTCTATATATATATATATATATATATATATATATATATATATATATATAATATATAAAATATGGATTTAATATTTAAAAATGTAAAGATTTAATAATTATTTCATTAAATTATTTAATATTTTTATTTTTAATTATTTTATATATATATATATAAGTGTATGAGTGTATGAGCAATATATATAAGTGTATGAGCAATATCACACTCGTAGCCGTGCAATATGGCTGTTTATCAGCATGGCAGTGATTCGGCCGTAGGTAAATAAATAAGAAACAACAATGTAGTGTCTTTAAAGAGCCAAGCCTCCATTTACTAATTCTAAAACGAGTCCCTCCATTGAAACTTATTGTATTTTGTACAGAATTAGAGAGAGAGAGAGAGAGAGAGAGAGAGATTGCCTGAGTGAGCATTACTTATGTCTGATATAACATTCACTCTTCAGGTCGATGTCCATAATATTATATCCATTATAAAAATCCATTTGAATTTCGAGAAAAAACTCGTTAAATTTTGAGAAAAAAGTCGAGATAAAATGTTGAGAATAAACTCGTTAAATTACGAGAAAAAACTCTTTAAATTTCGAGAAAAAAGTCGAGATAAAATGTTGAGAATAAACTCGTTAAATTACGAGAAAAAAACTTGTTAAATTTCGAGAAAAATGTTGAGAATAAAGTCATTAAATTATGAGAATAAAGTCATTAAATTATGAGAAAAAAGTTGTTAAATTACGAGAACAAATTCGTTAAATTATGAGGAAAAATCGTTAAATTTCGAGAAAAAAGTTTAGATAAAATGTTGAGAATAAAGTCATTAAATTATGAGAAAATAGTCATTAAATTACGAGAACAAATTTGTTAAATTACGAATTTTTCTCATAATTTAACGACTTTTTTCTCGTAATTTATGACTTTATTCTCATAATTTTTTAACGAATTTGTTCTCGTAATTTAACGACTTTTTTCTCGTAATTTAATTAGTTTATTCTCAACATTTTATCTCGACTTTTTTCTTGAAATTTAACGATTTTTTTCTCGAAATTTAACAACTTTAATCTCGAGATGGTTTTATTTTTTCATTATTGCTTGGCCCTAATCCTCTTCCGTAAATTTGATTTGAGTTGCAGCAGATTTCTAATTCCAACCATGCTTTGCGTCATACTGTATAAGGAAAATAAATGTTGAAATTAAGTGATATTTTGTGGTTTTTACACAAGATTAACAAAGAGAAAATAGGTTATTGTTTAATGTTGTGTTAAGCTGGGATTTACAGGGGGTCTGTAGTTTTGTAGGGTTACCATTGTGGTGAAAAGTAGAGCCTGTGATTAGTAGGGATGCAAAGGGGCAGAAAATTTCCAGTAATTTTCCGGAAACTTTCCAGAATTTGCGGAAACTTTCCAGGATTTTTGAAAACTTTTGAGAAATTTTGGAAAGTTTACTGGAAATGTTCTGCCCCTTTGCATCCCTAGTGATTAGGTTGAGGATGGGCTGAAAAACTTTTAAGACTGCATATACTGTATGTTGTTTGATTATATACATGCAAGTATATAATGACAGTCTCTTTGATAGCATGTGTTATTTGCTGTCTAACATTTAACCAAGATGTGAATGTGATGTTTATGTAAATGAACTTAAAGTAATTAACATTATGATGAGTTGGGCGAGGCTGAGAACTGTGGGAGCGAAAGAAATGCCGGTGACATGATTGTTAATGAGAGACACCTATGCATAACCCTGGCCTTGCTCCGCTTCCGAGGCTCTCGGCCCCACCCCGCTTTGTCACAAAAATTTTCAGTTCTACTAACTTACAAAAATGAGTTAGTATTCTGAACTTATTGAGTTTCACAGTGTAACAGTCTACTAATACTCTAAAGAGAGTTAGTTGACATTACTTAAAGATTGCTGAATGTCTCTAAAGTGGACCATCGAAATAATGTGTAGCCAAAAAATGTCCCTTAATGTCCTTAATCTTTGTCATTTTGTTTCCAGCATCATGCAGGAGAACAACATGGATCAGCCGACGTCCTTGTCGCAGCTTTTACGGGAGAGTTACCTGGCCGAAGCCAGAGCCCACCACAGACACGGCGAACCCAGCTGCATCGACACCCCTCGACGTCTGGTGTACGGGACGCTCAAAGAGAGAGCGGATGATTCCGGCGGGAAAGTGGAAGCTCAGTTTCCGGACTTGTCTGCCTTCCTGAGCCAAGAAGAACTGGACAAGAGTGTCGATCTGGCTTGCAAAGCGATCAGCAAGGATCCCCGAGAACGTGAGGAGAGATGCCCACAAATGAGCCATTACAATGTTCCTTCCAACAAACCCACTCCAGAAACGGAGGTTGTGTCAGAGAGACAATCAGTCCAGCCTTCAATCCAAGAAAACACGATAAGGAACATCAGAAGTACCAGGGAACCTGCGGCAGATTTCAAAAGACCCCAAAGAAACGCTCCTTATGGCTTGGAGACGCAATCCAAGAAGGAGTTCCTCAATAAGGCTGCTGACTTCATAGAGGAGCTTTCGTCTCTGTTTAAGTCCAACAGTTCTAAGCGAATTCGGCCTCGTACTTGCAAATCGCATCGGAGCCGATACCAGAACAAAGCCCAACTTGATGGCACTTCGTACTCCATTAATGCAGAAGATAGAGAAAGGCCGATTCTACTTAACCAACAAATGGAGGAGCCAATGGAGATCAATCCAGTCATGGAGGAGCCGTATGACGCAGAGGAGCCCCAGGAACCGGAGCCACCTTGTGAAATAGAGTGTGAAGCACCGGCTCTGATAGAACCGGAGGAACCCGTGTGTGAACCTCCACACTTTATACAGAAACTCAAAAGCAGGGAGGTTCCTGAGGGAAGTAAAGTCCAGTTGGATTGTATCGTCAGAGGGCTGCCTGCTCCTGAAGTCCGGTGAGTTTCTTTTTTATTGATGTAAATATAGTAATTGGTGGTGTTTTCTAAGTCAAGCATTACTATCACTATTGCTCAGACAGAAAGCAGTCACATAGCAACTGCATACACTCTATATAGAACCTTAAAGGGTTCTGTCAGGTGCTTCATATATAGAACCTTTTAGGGGTTCCAATCATGGGATCATTTTTAGGGCACGATTTTAGAACCCTATTGGAATTGCTAGAATGGAATCACATATTTGAGAGCCTATACATGCTCAAAAACTCTTTGCACATGCGTCAGAAGTGGTGAAAATATCAGAACTGATATGGGTTTCAGAATTAGGTGTGGCAAAATGGCTCAGTAGCGCCATCTACAAAATTTTAACGAAGCATCCTTCACGCTACATTTCACGTACAAGTATGAAATTCGGTATACACATGTAACAGCCCAATACCTACAAACAAGTCTGTTTGGAGCGAAATCTGAAGACCAACAGGAAGTGAGATATTTTGAATTTTCTTTGCAAAATTTTAGCATTTTTTGCCATTTCCGTATGTTGTACTTTAACAAACATCTCCTAGTAGAGCTTTAATCAGATCAACATCATATTTGGTCAGTCTAATCTAATAGCCTTTGAGAAGTTAAATTCTGAAGATCTAGAGTTTTCGTTGAAGGGTGTGTCCGTGGCAGCCTGACAAAGTCTGATGTTTCACCATAAAACAGGAAGTTGTTGTAACTCTGGCATACAATGTCCGATCTACCCCAAACTTCACATGTGTGATTAGAATCCTGGCCTGAAGACATCTACATGCCAATATTCAGTTAGTCATAGCACCACCTGCTGGAAGCAGGAAGTGTGGCACATCAAAATGACTTTGCTATTTTTATCCTCTATTTACCCACTTAAATGCATCTCGCCCACTATTCAGTTTTCCTAAGGCCAATGGGTGGCGGTGGCTCCAGGTGCAACACTGCTTGCAGCTTTGATATGGATTTAGTTTTACTTAATGAATTCTGTTTTAATTCATTTTTAATTTGTTAATTTTTATGAATTAAGCAGCTTATAAACATACTTTATCAATAGAAAAAAAAAAATAACCTGTTAAACATCTTAATAACCTGTTAAACATCTAAACATCGAAAGTCTTATGCAGTTCTAGTATCATAATTAAGTATTAAGTATCAAGTATCATAGAGTTCTATATAGAACCTCATTAAACCTTTTTTCTAAGAGTGTAGCAACGTGCTAAAAGCAGTCAGTAAACCTTAAAGGGGACATATCATGAAAATCTGACTTTTTCTGTGTTTAAGTGCTACAATCGGGTCCCCGGTGCATCTGCCAACCCAGAAAACATGAAAAGGACAACCCAGTAAATTTGTTTTGGCAAGCCTTTCTCTGCAAACATGTGAAAAAATGATCGATTTCACTCCCCTAGTGATGTAGGAAGGGGATGTTATTATAATATTACCACCCCTTAATCTGCATGTTAAAAGTTGTAACTTCTTCCTGAGTCTCTCCATCAGTGTCGACTCCGGTTTGAACAATGTAAGGCTGAACACCGTTACTGACAATCCTCATTTTGGCTGCGTGAGATTCTCCAGCTTTGTTGTTGTTGAGAAACCGAAGCACAAGCTGTTAAAGCTCCGCCCTCTTCTGGAAAGGGGGGCGGGAGCAGCAGTTCATTTGCATTTAAAGGGACACACACAAAAACGGTGTGTTTTTTCTCACACCCAAATAGGGGCAAATTTGACTAGCTAAAACATCACAGACACATTCTGGGGACACCAGAGACTTGTATTACATCATGTGAAAAGGGGCATAATAGGTCCCTTTTAATTGCAATTATAATGTAGAGCGTAAATAGTTAATTCATATCTCTGAATTATTCCATATATATATATATATGTGTGTGTGTATATGCTAAAGGGAATTGCATTATGATAAATCTAGTTTATCACACATATAGCACAAAGAGTTCTTCTGAAAGCTGACCATATAACTTGCAGTCTGAGCTCAGCCTTTCTAATTTTGCCACAGTGGAAATATGATGCTATGAGAATGCAGGCGAAATTAAAGTCCTACATCTTCAGTACAGCACAGTTAGCCAATGTGTATAAGAGTAAACAAATTACTAAATGGATACATCAGTGCAGATATGATAGATTTTTTGCAGCAGTGTTTACTTTGGTACAATGACTGTCATTTCTGTCCCATTTAATTAAAATAAACCACACAAAATGAGTGCCACTTCTTTACAAAATAACCATCTTATACCACAGTTATCAATGCAGTGTTATATTAGTATTATTTATATATACTATATAATATATTATAGTATTTATTAATATTTTGACCTTTTTTATATATATATTTTCAGTTATTTTTTCAAACATTTAATATACATATATATTTTTAGTTTTACCTTTTGCATCTAATACTCTTACTATATTTCAGATTTATTCCAATTAAAGAAAACAATTTTTAGTATATTTAGTTGTAGTAAATTAGAATATTGTTTGATATAGACAGTAAGTATTAGTTTAATGATTTCTTTACTCTTTTATAGTGAGTGTGTTTGGCATGAAACATGTTTATGTCTACTACAAGCTGCAGAGGAAGAGAAATCAAAAACGTTTAACACTACCTTCGGACTTGAGCCTGGATGAGTTTTAAAGGCTGATTATCTTTCAGTCTCATAACTTGTAAAGCCTTAAAGCACTGTATGACTCAGATTGTGGAAATGTGCTGCTCCAGCCATGATATTCAGCTTGTGCTTCTCTAGAAACTGAACATCTCTCATAATACTCATGGTTTAGTGTTACACTGTGATAGGTGGTGTTATTATAGTGTAAAAGATTAGGAAATTTTAGCTACAACTAGACTTAATAATATGTAATGTACATATTCTCTGTTCAGTTATGATTTAAAACTGACTAAAATAAGTCTAGTTGAACTTATTGATCTTTTGCATATAATAACTTAATATAAATTGGTCATACATATTACTTTTTTATAATAAATGAATTAATATAAATGTATCACACTTTTTATGTTTTTTGCCTTTAATAACTTAATTTAAATTGGTCATGCGTTTAACGTTTTTGCATTTATAACCTTAAATTAAATTTATCACGCATTTAATGACTTTATATTTATTGATTATACATTTAGCATTTTTGCTTTTAATAACTAAATATAAGTTGATCATATATATCTTTTTGTATTTAATTAATATAAATTGATCATGCATGTAACTTTTTTGCATTTAATAACTTCATATAAATTCATCATGCATTTAATGTTTTTACATTTAATAACTTAACATAAATTAATCATACAGGTTATTTTTGCATTTAATAACTTAATATAAATTGATCAAGCATATAACTTTTTTGCATTTAATAACTTCATATAAATTCATCATGCATTTAATGTTTTTACATTTAATAACTTAACATAAATTAATCATACAGGTTATTTTTGCATTTAATAACTTAATATAAATTGATCAAGCATATAACTTTTTTACATTTAATAACTTCATATAAATTTATCATGCATTTAATATTTTTACATTTAATAACTTAGCATAAATTAATCATACAGTTTATTTTTGCATTTAATAACTTAATATAAATTCATCATGCATTTAATGTTTTTATATTTAATAACTTCATATAAATTGATCATGCATATAACTTTTTTGCATTTAATAACTTCATATAAATTCATCATGCATTTAATATTTTTACATTTAATAACTTAACGTAAATTAATCATACAGGTTATTTTTGCATTTAATAACTTCATATAAATTCATCATGCATTTAATGTTTTTATATTTAATAACTTCATATAAATTGATCATGCATTTAACATTTTTCTGCATTTAATATCTTAATATAAATTGATCATGCATTTTCTATTCTTGTGAAAGCTGAAAGATATAAGCCTACAGTATGTTCTCATAGCAGTAGCTTGACAAAACCTCCATGTTCAAGCTATTTAGACGTCTGTTAAACACCTTGTTGTTATGATTTGTTTTACTACAATAAATAATATAACAATTAATTAATCAAGGGATTTCTATTGTTTATGAAGTTATTTTCTATACATGATTACATTGCTTTGATGTTGGTTATCAGTTTGTCATTGATGAAACCTCAGTGTAACATTACTCAACGCAAGCTTCCCACACTGACAGGTCAAGGAAACCCGTGCTTTTCTGAGTGTGTCTGTGTGACAGGTGACGCGTTTCGACAGCTGCTCTCAGTCGCGTTACACACGTTCAGCTGACCGAGAGACTGTGATGTCAGAATCATTAGATCATCTCTATACTCTTGTGAGAATCCAGTGATCCAGAGTAACCTGATTTTTCAAAATGATTCAAAGAGTTATTATTTTATTTGAGAAGGTTCTTCTGACCATCTGTACAGTCACATTACATCTTCATCTTCATTTTACTTAACCTTTCTTTGTTTCCAAAGTTCTAAGTATGTAAAAAAAATCCCATGATGTTTTAGCATGCCTAAAAATGTCAAGTGTTTCTCTGTCAGAGATAAATGTGTGCTAAATGGCTGACAGATCTATTAGTGTTTGTTGTGTTGGTGATTGAATGAGAGGCCGTTCTATGTTTAGCTCTGTATGTTCATGTGTGTCGCTCAGGGATGCTGCTGTCCAGTTTTATCAGGGGTTCCTGCGCCGTGGGGCGAGTCGAGAGGGAAAATAGACTGAACAGGTGCAGATCTAGTGCTGGATGTCTCTCCCCTGCAGCTCACACTGTCAAAGTAGAGTCTTACTCACTAGAAATGACCCTCATTGGCTCATGGATCCAACCCAATACATTTCAGCCATGTCTCGCCCTTGGAATGAACCACAACTTGTCGCTTCAGAATCACTTTAAAATTAAGGGAGGAAGGGGATGAAGTAAAATAATTGTTGTACAGTCACTCTAGGTAAGGCTGTAGTAAAGATATATTTTTTTGGATCCAATAATGTTCTTTTAACCCTTTGATTTGTTGCTGAATAAGTGCTGTTGTACTTTGTCTTGTGTTACAGTGTGGATCTTATTTTGCTGATGTGTTTGATAAGGAGGACTGATTTTGGATGATTTGTGATGAGATGAATTGGTTTTGAATGGTTTTGACTTCAGCTTCACCTCAGTAGCTTGATATCTAATAGTTGATGAAATGAAAATCCTAATTTTATTGTATTTGGTGAAATAAAAATGTGTCTGGTGTCATTAATCCTTTTAGTCATTAAAAACGTCAAGTTTAAAGAAAATAGCTTTTGCTTATCAACTAGTTTTTGATAAAAGGAAATGTACTGTTTTGATGTTAAGCATTAAGCATTTACATTTAAGCATTAAGTACATTTAATTTGTCTTGATAATGTGATAGTGATAGACTGAAAAAATCTCAAAAATTCAGCTATTTTGAGATTTTATGCATCAGGTAACAACTTTGTCTGCTTGGATGATTAACAAAAGTGCTAGGTCCTCTTTGTGTCATTTTGCAAAATCCATCAACAATTTTGTTAGGCTATATATTCCCTGTTTTCTCATTTTTGGTTTACATGATGCATGTTTTGGCTATCGAACACCCTGCATCGACCAACGAAAGTCTCATATATTGTTGAATAAAGACAGTTTTTGTTTTATAAGGCTTGTGTTAATGACCTGCAGGACAGTGTTCAAATGCATTCATTTAGTGTCACTAGCAGGCTCAAAATATTGAAGTAATGAGTTAAATATGCATTTGAAGATGTTAAAAATGGTTGAAAATGAGCTGGGCTGAATCATTTGTCTTCGTTTCAGTCTGTTAAAGATCAGAATACAATATAGTTTTTTACAACTGAGGTCAAATGAAACCATATACAATACATTAATGCATCAAGTTTTAGATGTTCATTAATGTTCCTGTCCTGAATGTAACATTCTGATTGTTTTTCAGATGGTTTTGTGAGGGTAAAGAGTTGGAAAACAGTCCTGATATTCAGATCATCACCAACGGTGAGCGACACTCTCTGATCATAGCAGAGGCTTTTGAAGAAGATACAGGCAGATACTCGTGCTTTGCCTCCAACTTTTACGGCACAGACTCCACCTCAGCAGAAATCTACATTGAGGGTAAGTAAATTAATTATTGAGCATTTAATATGAATCATTAATGACTAAATGATTGCAGCGGCAGTCCAAAATCAAGTTTGCATCATTTCATTTTCTAATAGGAGCGTCATCATCGGATTCTGACGGAGAACAACATTTTCAAGCACAGTGAGTTTCTAGATTTTCCAACGTTGAATCATGCTATAAGAATTACATGCACATATAGACCTTCTGTAGCCCCGCCCCTTTTCAGTGTTCTGTCTTCCGGTTTGTATTTCCACAGCATGAAGGTAAGATCTTACAGATTTATGAATGAACCGCTTGTTTTAAAATCTTCCCGGTCTACTTGACATTTGTTATGACATACGCTTTAAACATTTACAATGCCCATGATAACTTTTGTTAAAGTCCCCCTGTAGCCAATAATTTTATCCCTTAAATCTCATCTTTGATCACCAAAATGACATATTTAAATGGTTTTTCCTGTGAAAAAAAATTCTTCATGCCTTAAAATAGCTTGAATGAAACACACTTTCCTCATTTAGTATACGCAGATCAATGAATATGCAAATTAGCCCCGCCTCCACTCATTCACACCAGCTTAGAGATCCACTCGGTCAACTTACTGAGGTAAATGCTGCACAATGGTATCGCTCTTTACAACATTGGGCACATGACGGTAATTAATATGATTAGCATTTTGCTTGACTACGTTATCAAACCGCTAATAATGTGTTGCTAATGTCAGACAGCTGACTTCTAACTCAGTATCCTTACAAATGCTTTGAACAACTCGGAACGTCAGTGGAGAAAGGTGTATCGTTCATCATAGAGTTGTAATATACATCATACACCAGCTATATTGCACGATTTTTCATATCAACAGAAAAATATACCTGGATAACCTGGCTTCTCTCGAGACTCTCCGGCTAGCTCTCTGTTAATGATATGCTAAAGCCCGCGGCACATTGTCGTGACTGGTTACAAGGTAGTTTGTGACGTCACAGACACCAGCGATTTCAAACCGCGGGTCTTTTTTTCACTGCAGTTTTAAGGAAAAAATACTCAGCAATAGTGTTGACATATGAATTTGCACATGGTTTGTCTTAAAGCATATTAAAAACACCACATAGACATACAGACAACATTAAAAACTTCGTTTGCACCACTGGGAGTCTTTAACTCTACAATAAGTATATCCACTTCACCAGCGAATTACTCTTTGCCATAGAAATATACAGAGCTACTGCAAAAACTGAAGTTCAAACACTAAATTTTAAAGATGGCTGCACGCTTGTTTCTCTGGCGCATAAGGTCTATATATGGACCCATTGCAGTACCTTGATGGACCTCAAGGGACCAGGTTAAAACACATGAACATACGTTTTTTTTCAGACTTCATAAAAGATCTCCTCAGCCCAAGCCTGCTGAGGTCTTGGTAGAATCCAACACATCTGCTGAAGACGCCATACCAACTGTAACAACCACCTGCGCTGAGCCACCTGCACCTTCAGATGCAGAAGCAGTGCTACTGACCGCTGAGCCTCCCTCTGAGCAAGAAGATACAGAACTTCTGAGTACCAAGGTCATCAGCTCTGAAATACCTGTACTAGAACCAACCGTTCCTGCACTAGAACAAACCATACCTGTACCACCAGCGCCAATATCTGATGTGGAACCCACTCCACCTTCTCCACCCCTCACCATAGCACCACCATCACTTCCATCAAGCCAAAGTATTTCCGATATACTGTTAACATCTCAACAGAGCATTCCTGAGGTACGAAAAACACACCAAATCTACAGTTTTGATTATAGCCAAATAAATAGGGGTTAAACGGATCATAGTTGCTCCGTGATCCATACATCCCCCTGGTTCGTCATCCATGTGTTTCGCTGATTGATTGCTAAATTTCGCCATCAATTCGGTACTCGCACACTGTTATCTGTGTGCACAGCCGCACGCGTTTCAGTCTTGCAAACAGCGAGTTGATTCCTCTTGTACTTGAGCGGACACATACACACAAAATACCAGTCTTGGCAAGTATTGTAAACACAGTCTAAGCACAGTTTTTTTTTTGTGCTGAGCCATAAAAAATTATCCAATTGGTGAATCAAAAACCGTAATATGATCCGAACTGTGAGTTTTATGATCTGTTTAACCACTACCACTAATGCATGTGTTTCTCTTACATTATATGTTTTCTTTTTCAGAATCTAAATGGCAGCAGTAGTTATTTTCAAGACTTTGATGTAAGGCCCATAATGGCAGCTCCTGTTTTTACAAAGGTAGAGCAAACAAAACTCGTATTGTATTTCTAAATCATTGAGAGTCAGTTTTCAGAATGATGCTTGAGTGCAAAGGCTTTTACATGTTGTTCATATGGGCAATTAAATATAAAAAATGGTTGAAAGAATATGTATTGTATTCATATTTTAACAGGTTTTAACTTTTTGCTTGCATGCCCATCAAATCCAAGGAGTCAAAACCTTATTATGCGATCAGCCTGGCAGACAATAAAACAGGCAATATCTGGAAATATCATAGAGACTTGGTGGTGACCTTGTTTGACTAGCAACCACCTAGCAATGCCCTTGTAACCCTAATTAAATTGCATAGCAACACCTTGGCAGCAATCCACAAATACTCATAGCAGTCATGGTGGTAGTTTTGCATGAGCGAACACCTCTAACCTTACCTTCAGAATATATAAAATGAAGTTTTTACATGCTTTTGATTCCACTGTCATTGAACACCATTGTCTCTTTTGGTGCAGAACCTTCAGGATGTCCTGGCTCTGGAGAGTCAGCTGGTAGTGCTGGAGTGCCGAGTAAAAGGCAGTCCCTCCCCCAAAGTGGACTGGTACAGGGAGGGAACAATTATTGAAGACTCTCCAGACTTCAGGATCCTCCAGAAGAGTATGTCTAATTTTAGTATGCATACATTAAGATACGTGGTTGGACCTATCTTTGAAAAGTCTGTTAACTTGTAAAAGAAAAGCTTTCAATGCATGAATTGTTCTGCTTACATTTGGCTTCTGATAATCCACACATTCTGCTTTTTTCATCCCAGAACCAAGATCTATGGCTGAATCTGGTAGGTGGATTTGATTACACCTGGTTTTTCAAGTTAATTATTTCAAGACACTAACCACCTAACAGTCTACCATTTCTCTGTTTGGTGTGGACTTCAGAGGAGATATGTACGTTGGTTATTGCGGAGGTCTTTCCAGAGGATTCTGGAACATTTACTTGCACAGCCAGCAATAAATATGGCACAGTTTCCAGTATCGGAGTGTTGAGAGTGAAAGGTAAATTTATGTGGAATAGATTATAGGGTCAGTTTTTGCATTTCAAAATGTTAAAACATAAACCTCAAGTCTAATTCTGAAACATAAATTTGTCTGCATCAATAGGACGCAACACCAACCCCAAAACTAGCACTTTAACTGTGGAATCCTCCCCACCAAAGGTTCCAGCAACAGACCTGATATCAACAACTTTGAAGCGTAAGCCAGATGTTCCTCTGGTAAACAACAAGCTTCACTCAAGTATGATTTGTCTTGACCCTCTGAGCTCTGGCTATAAGCAGTCAGACCCTCTGGACTCTGGAACATTTCGTTCAGACTCTCTAAACCCTAGTATGTTTCGCCATGACCTCAGCACTAGCCTACCTAGTCTAAACCCTCTCAGCATTGGAAAACACAGCTCAGATACTTTCAGGAGTAGTTTACCTCAGCTAGACCCACTCAGCTTCAATGCATCTTCACTGAACTCTGATTCGAACCATAAGTCTCTCAACTCTAGCACTACACACTTCGATTCAGGAGGGTCTGGTTGTAAGCCTTCCACAGAGGTGACCCAAAGTCCAGCCAATGGATTAGCCTCCGCCATCACTCTGGGCTCAGATGCCTGGGTTGAACCATCAGTAAACCATCAAGAGCAACCACCTGTTAAACCCCTACCGGATCCCCCAACTTCTTGCCTCAAGACAAGACCCGAGGGTGTGTTAGGGAATCACAATGAACCCCGCTCTAGTTCTCGAGTGGGTCTCCGCGTAACCTTTAAACTCCCTGAGGATGAAGAAGAAGAAGAGAAAGACATGTCATCCAAAGAACCACCACCAGTGTTTGCTAAACCAAAATTGTAAGTACCAACTTTGGAATGTTGCAAGACAACTTGAGAGTAAAAAAGACCTTCTGAACTGTTTTCTCCTTCTTTCATCTTATCTTAGAGACCCAGTGCAGCTTCAGATCCTCCACAACCAGGTGCTTTTGGAACAGCAGCAGGAGAACGTCTCCCCAAGCCAAGAGTTACCACATTTAGATGGGACAAGTTATGAGCCACCACCTGTCACTCCAACTCACCCTCCTGCAAATCCAGTGCCATCCCCACTCCAACCACCTCTCGTAATTAACTCTAGTCCAATTCCACAACTAATCCCTGCATCCATCCCTGCAGCACCTACTCTCACATTAAAATCAGCTCCTGTATCCCAATTGAGCATGCCTTTAACCAATTCCATGCCCTTGCCACAACTTACTCCATCAGCCCCAACCTTACACAACCCCCCTCCAACACCTCAACAAAATCTAGTTCCTACTACTTTGTTGAATACTGTTCCACCAAGTATGGTTCCTTCTACCCTAATACCCCAAACAATCGTGGCGCACAATGTGGGGCCTATCTCACCCAATGTGACTCCTATGCCAAGTGTGATCCCAATAACTCAACCTGCAGGAGCTATGCCTATGCCTCAATCAACTGTGGGACACTCTACACCTTTTTCCCAACTTATCATGGCTCCTTCCACCCAACCAAACCCTAACCACATGGCCAATATGCCACCCATTACTCCTTCCAGTCATATATCACAAATAAACATGAATCCAACCTTGCAGATGAACTCTGTTCCCATTAGTGACATGAGTGTTGCCAAAACACAAGAACTGATGACACCTGATGCTCTAGCGGTGAACAACACTACACCAAAATTAAACACCACTTCAATTACTCATCCCAGCATGGCTCCACAAGACACACGTTCTCAAAGTGTGTCCTATCCACCCCCGAGTATCATCACCTCACCGCATCTGGTGAGAAATCCACCTGCGCCCATCCCGAGTCCTATGTCTCCACCTCCGATGAACAACACCCAGCCTCCACTTCCCGGGATTATCCCGATCTCTGCCCAGAGCTTCAGCTACACCAGGCCAAAGGAGTTCATCGCAGCCCAGACGCTCTCTCCTTTCAGGAGTCCTTCTCCAACTGAGTCTCCTGTTCCAATGCTCCACGAATTAGCCGCACAGATATTCCCGAAGTCAACACGGGAGCTCACGTCACCAGTCAACCAGTTTGCTCCGTCCCCAAGAAAGTTTCCAACAAGAGTTTTGGAGTGTCCAAGCAGCCCACCATATGTGTCCTCACCACCTCTTGTGCCTCCTGGGCTGGTGAATTCAGTATTTTCTTTTAGACCTCAGTCACCACCACAAGCTTCTTCACCAACGTCTAGCAGCTCTACCCCTAGCCCCATCCAAAATCCAGTGGCCTTCCTTAGTTCTGTCCTTCCTTCACTGCCAACATCTCCTCTGACCAATGCCATGGGGCTGCCTAAGAGGGCCCCACCTGTGTAAGCAAACACAAACACAACATTTCATTATTATATCATAATAAGGTTTAAAGGTCACACTTTCTCTTAGGCCCTGTTTACACCTGGTATTAAGATGAGCTTTGTCGATAGGATCACAAGTGGTCGATGCTAAATACAGGTGTAAACAGGGTCTAAAATGTTTTGAGCTTGTCCACTTTCGACCACATCCAGAGGTAGTCAAAAACGCTTATACAACTTTCATAGTGTAGCCACAAAAGACCGCCTACTGACTTAATGCGTAATCATTATGGGAATGGGGATTTAAACTTTGTCGGCTGAGGACCCAAGTTTGGTTTGAAGATGAAAAACGTACCAAGCACAATGTTGGTATGCTCTCCTGTCATCTCCGGTCGTGTTCATATATAAATTGTGCAAGCTTGTTTTGTCTATTAGATCAAAAGATTTGAAAAAAAAGCACACTTATCCGCCCATAGATCCTCCCCTCGAAAAATCAGGACAGAATTGGTTGAAAGTGGACAAAAGAGATGGATTAAACCCACCAGGTGTAAACGGGTGTGTGTCTCCCTCGTCTACTTGTGATCTGATCGACCAAAACGCATCTTAAAAGATTAGTCCACTTTCAAATAAAATTTTCCTGATAATTTACTCACCCCCATGTCATCCAAGATGTTCATGTCTTTCTTTCTTCAGTTGAAAAGAAATTACAAATTTTTGATGAAAACATTCCAGGATTATTCTCCTTATAGTGGACTTCAATGGGCACCAAACGGTTGAAGGTCAAAATTACAGTTTCAGTGCAGCTTCAAAGGGCTTTAAACAACACCAGATGAGGAATAAGAGTCTTATCTAGAGAAACTATCGGTCATTTTCGAAAAAAAATACAACTGTATATGCTTTATAAACACAAATTATTGCCTTGCACGTGCTTCTGCTTTCCGTATACTTCAAAAAGCTTACGCTGTATGTCCTACGCCTTTCCTATTCTATGGAACGAACGCGACGCCAGTTCAGGAAATTTTATCAGGAAAATTTTATTTAAAAGTGGACTAATCCTTTAATACCAGGTGTAAACAGGGCTTAAGATACCACTCCAGTTGGCTTTTAATTGTTGTGACTAGATCAGTAAGTCAGCTAGTCAGTGAGTTTAAATCAAGAAACAGATCTGTGTAATTTGTGAACAAATGAACTGATTCATTGAAAAGATTTGACTCGAAAGAATCATTTATTCAACTGTTTCTCCCTATGAACTTTCACAAAAGTGCCAAGAAGAGCTAGGGTGGACATCAAGATTCTCAGGGAATAACTACTTTTATGATTGTTTTATGTAATTTTTGAGCTTGACAAGTCCCCAGTACTCTTTCATTTTCACCATTTTGAAAAAAAGAGGCCACTCAGTCCACAGTAATCTTTAGAAACTCACGTTATTGTGTTTCATTGAAGAAAGAGATGGTTTTTCCCCTTTAATGTGATTTACCCAAGTAAGATCAACATGCTTCTTAGTCATTAAACAACATTCCAGTCAGCCAATGAGATTTAAGGGTTATAATGAACCTTTTTGGGGCTTTGCTGAATCTTCTTGTGTTTCTTACCTCTGTCTCATTGTGTTTCTCCATGTTCAGGCCTCAAAGTTCAATGAAGAAGAATCAAAGGGTTTCCAGACTCCTGTCCGATGACGACATCCGCGAAAGCAAGGAAACACTCTTACAAGATATTGAGAAGAAGTTGCGATTTAAAGATGAACCACTTCGTTTTGGACAACAGGTATGAAGTGTCATGAATATTTTTTATTTGACTAGTGTATAGTACAAATAATAGGCCATGCCTTTGCAGGGTTGGCAGACATAATTATATACAATTGCTCATCTGATTTAGTTCACTAAAGCAAGTTATGGATTGAGTTTCTTTAGGTGACACACAATTACTGAGGGTTTAATCTTGCTTTGTAATAGTGTTTTTGTGGGCATATACAAAACACTGATTGATGGAGATGGAGAAGGAACATGGAAGAAAAATATCCCCCTAGATAACATGCCGTATATGTACTATGTTCTAAGTACCATATTTAGATGAACCTCTACTCTCAAATAAATCTCTGCTATATATATATATATATATACATGCATACATACATGCGTGTATACATACAAACATACGTGCATACATACACATATAGTGGCCATGCATCAGCGAGGACCTTCCCATTCAAGAATCACTCGTTTCACATTTCATGTGTCAAATATGCGTCCGCATCATGCACCATATTAACACTGTTTCTTGTCAGAGTAACACTATAACATCATTTATCACACATTTGTCTTGATGTGTGACTAGTGTCTGTGTTTACATCATCGTCATTCATCCTGTCCTCCATAGAAGCCGAGTTATGTGGGGGAAGTGAGCCGATCGCTCGGACCAAACATTCCCACTGCAACAGTCATTAACTATGACGAGGTACAAGGAATTTTCTCCTTTGCAAGCAGTGCTTTGTTCTGTAGTGCATTTTAATCAACATATAAGAATCAATTTGAAATAAAACAAGAAACAAGATCTTTCTGAGCTAATATAAAGTGGTAGATTTTTCCACTAATGGAGTTGCATGGATAATAACTCTCTTTATATAGGGAGATGCGGCACGTTTCATCAGTTATGTTACGTTAAACAGAATGTTTAAAGGCCATGCAAACTTTAACATTAAAACCTGAAGTCAGACTCATTTAATAAATAATAAAAATATAGCAGTGTCATTGAAATGAATCGTAACTAATACTCTAACTAGAATTATATCACAAAAAGATTATGCATGAGCATCTTTAATTTTATTAAAAGCTACATGTTACGTACTAACTAAATGAGAACATTAATATCAGTGTTCAATGGATATCTCAAACTGAAGCAATAATGACATGAGCATTACATGAGCATGACTGTCATCTACAGTATAGGTTGCTGTTTTTCATCACGAACACAGTTCAGTGTCTATGTGAATGCAAACGGTGTCTGTGAGTAAACATGAGTGGTGGGCATGAGAGACTAGACAGAGATAGGAATGAACAGGGCCGTTCTGTATTATAAATAGAGGTGACTGCTTTCAGAGATGTTGGTGGTTGGCCAGATTTTACAGAGACAGACCAGTTGGTCAGGCCTCTTGATATACTGATAGGTACTTTTTTAAAATGGGAAGGAATCATGTCATGCTTTCTTAGTGACCAACGTTGGATATGTTTTTTTGCATCGAAAACAGTCTTAATTTATTTTTATATGACCGTTTTTACCCTCTCTTTAACCCCCAGAACTTGACGTTTTGATATATAATGTTATTAGTGTAATTGGTTCACATATTGTAAAATGTGTCACTGATCTGATCTGGTGACCTGACCACTGATTAGCATTGTCATTTATCAGATATATCTTGGTTTGTATGTTTCTTTATTGTTATTTTTAGACACAACTGTGATCATTTTGATTATTTAATCAAGCATCTGTACTGAAAACGTTAACTTTCAGTTAGCTACTGTAGATAATGTTTCCACAGATAAGATAATAGATAAGAAAAGTTCATTTGATATTATGTGTTTTGTAGGAATACAAGGTGACGAGCTTTGAGCAGCGGCTAATGAGTGAGATTGAGTTTCGTTTGGAAAGAACTCCAGTCGAAGAGTCGGATGATGAAGTTCAGCATGATGAAATTCCCACTGGAAAATGTATCGCGCCCATTTTCGACAAGAAACTGAAGCACTTCAGGGCTGTGGAAGGGATTCCCGTCACATTTACCTGTAAAGTTGTTGGAATTCCAGTTCCTAAGGTGAGTGTTTGACCGACTGAGGGATTCTCTGATGTTATTGTAATGCAGGCACAGAATGCAGGCACAGAATAGCACAGAATAGCTGATTTTGTTGTGTACGCTACCATTAAAATTTTAATGTTTTTGAAAGAAGTATCTTCTGCTCACCAAGGCTGCATTTATTTATCAAAAATACAGTAAAAATTGTGAAATATTATTACAATTTAAAATATCTGTTTTCTATGTGAATATATAGTAAACTGTAATTTATTCCTGTGATCAAAGCTGAATTTTCAGCATCATTACTCCAGTCTTCGGTGTCACATGATCCTTCAGAAATCATTCTGATATGCTGATTTGCTGCTCAAGAAACATTTCTGATTATTATCAGTGTTGAAAACAGTTATGCTGTTGTCATATTTTTTGTTAAACAATTCATTTTTTTTTTTCAGCAGGCTTTGTTGAATAGAAAATTCAAAAGAACTGTTTATTTGAAAGAGAAATATTTTATAATACTATAAATATCTTTACTGTCATTTTAATATGTTCTTGGTGAATAAAACTATATATATATTAGGGCTGTCAATAGATTAAAATATTTAATCGCGATGAATAGAATAGAATAGAAAATAGAATAGAATATAGAATATAGAATAGAATAGAAAATTCAAAAGAACAGTTTTTTTGAAATAGAAATATTTTATAATACTATAAATATCTTTACTGTCATTTTAATATGTTCTTGGTGAATAAAACTATATATATTAGGGCTGTCAATAGATTAAAATATTTAATCACGATGAATAGAATAGAATAGAATAGAATAGAATAGAATAGAAAATAGAATAGAATATAGAATAGAATAGAAAATTCAAAAGAACTGTTTATTTGAAATAGAAATATTTTATAATACTATAAATATCTTTACTGTAATTTTAATATGTTCTTGGTGAATAAAACTATATATATATTAGGGCTGTCAATAGATTAAAATATTTAATCGTGATGAATAGAATAGAATAGAATAGAATATAGAATAGAATATAGAATAGAATAGAAAATTCAAAAGAACTGTTTATTTGAAATAGAAATATTTTATAATACTATAAATATCTTTACTGTCATTTTAATATGTTCTTGGTGAATAAAACTATATATATATATATTAGGGCTGTCAATAGATTAAAATATTTAATCGTGATGAATAGAATAGAATAGAATAGAATAGAATAGAATAGAAAATAGAATAGAATATAGAATAGAATAGAAAATTCAAAAGAACTGTTTATTTGAAATAGAAATATTTTATAATACTATAAATATCTTTACTGTCATTTTAATATGTTCTTGGTGAATAAAACTATATATATATATTAGGGCTGTCAATAGATTAAAATATTTAATTTTGATGAATAGAATAGAATAGAATAGAATAGAATAGAATAGAATAGAATAGAATAGAATAGAAAATTCAAAAGAACTGTTTATTTGAAATAGAAATATTTTATAATACTATAAATATCTTTACTGTAATTTTAATATGTTCTTGGTGAATAAAACTATATATATATTAGGGCTGTCAATAGATTAAAATATTTAATTTTGATGAATAGAATAGAATAGAATAGAATAGAATAGAAAATTCAAAAGAACTGTTTATTTGAAATAGAAATATTTTATAATACTATAAATATCTTTACTGTAATTTTAATATGTTCTTGGTGAATAAAACTATATATATATTAGGGCTGTCAATAGATTAAAATATTTAATTTTGATGAATAGAATAGAGTAGAATAGAATAGAATAGAATAGAATAGAAAATTCAAAAGAACTGTTTATTTGAAATAGAAATATTTTATAATACTATAAATATCTTTACTGTAATTTTAATATGTTCTTGGTGAATAAAACTATATATATATTAGGGCTGTCAATAGATTAAAATATTTAATTTTGATGAATAGAATAGAATAGAATAGAATAGAACAGAAAATTTAAAAGAACTGTTTATTTGAAATAGAAATATTTAATAATAATATAAATATCTTGCTGAATAAAACTGTTCATTTATTTTGATATATATATATATATATATATATATATATATATATATATATATACAATTATAAATTTTAATATTTTAAATATATATATATATTGCAAATATATATATATATATTTATTTATATATATATATATATATATATATATATATATATATATATATATATATATATATATTGTAAGATTTCAGAATATGAAAATCTTTAAGCAGAACAGAAACATAAATATATGTTTCAGTTCTGTCTCCAAACTGCATCCTTATGGACTTTTATTTTGTACTCTTCACACAGGTTTACTGGTTTAAGGATGGAAAGCAGATTTTGAAGAAAAATGATCACTATAGGAAAATCAGAGAGGGTGATGGGACGTGTTCTTTACACATAGGATCCACTACAAGTGACGATGACGGCAATTATACAGTCATGGCAGCAAATCCACAGGTAACGGCAGCAAATATTCCAGAGACAACCATCAGAAATGACTATGAGTTATAGTTTAAATGAAAGCCAAGCCTCTTTTCATGTCCACAGGGTAGAATAAGTTGCTCTGGCCATTTGATTGTCCAAACGGGTCCCGTGCGAAACCGGCCCTTGGTGCACTCTCAGAGGTGAGTTGCATCAATGCTCAGCTTTCATTAAGTTCTTATACAGTTGCAATGGCTGACAAAGAGACACGTTTTATAGACTTGTATGTATAACATTTCAACATTTTCACAGAGTCAGAGCGCGTGTACAGGAAGTGGAAGGAGAACCGACTCAAGAGCGCTTCTTCCGCCCGCACTTCCTGCAGGCTCCAGGAGACATGTTGGCCCATGAGGGCCGGCTCTGTCGGTTAGACTGCAAGGTACTGCGAGATATACAACATATATGAGCACTTAAAATATCATTGCATTTGCACATGGTTTGTCTTAAAGCATGTTAAAAACACCACATAGACATACAAACAACATTAAAAACTTGATTTTCACCACAGGGGGACTTTAAAACCATTTAAACTTAATTCATTTTGCATGCTGTGAAATTGTCTTCTGTGCTGTAGGTGAGCGGATTACCCCATCCTGAAATCATGTGGCTTCTGAACGGGAAGCCCATATATCCAGACATAACTCATCGAATGCTTGTGAGAGAAAATGGGATCCATTCTCTGGTTATTGATCCTCTGACTCAAGCTGACGATGGGACGTACACCTGCATCGCCTCAAATAAAGCCGGACAGAGTTCATTCTGCCTCGAGCTCAAAGTCGTGGGTGAGAGACCGATCGTTTCTGAGGCTCTTTTTAACATTAAAGCGCTACTGAAGCTCATTCCTGCCATATGAGATGAAAAAATCATCCTTTGGTAAATCATAATTGTGACAAAAAGTCAACATTATAAGGTAAAAGTCACAATTATGACATTAAAAAGTTTAAATTATGGCATACTAAGTCAATTGTGAGATTAAAAAAAATCATAATTATGAGATAAAAAGTTGAAATTGACAAAAATTGTTGATTATTAAGTCATCTCATAATGACAGTGACTTTTTATCTCAATTTTGACTATCATAATTGACTTGTCATAATTTCGACTGTCATATTCATAATGACTTATCTCATAATGAGTTAATGTCATAATTGACTTTTTATCTCAATTATGACTGTCAATTTTGTCATAATTTCGTATGTCATGACTTTTTATCTCAATGAGTTGGTCATAATTGACTTTATCTCAATTTTGACACTTTGACTCATAAATGACATCATAATTTCAACTGTCATAATTAACTTTTTAACTCAATTTTCAACTTTTTGTCAATTTTGTCATAATTTCATCCGTCATGACTTTTTATCTCATAATAAGTTGGTCATAATTAACTTTTTATCTTAATTTCAACTTTTTGTCAATTTTGACACAAATGACTTGTCATAATTTCGACTGTCATAATTGACTTTTTATCTCAATTTCAACTTTGTCAATGTTGTCATAATTTCATCTGTCATGACTTTTTATCTCATAATGAGTTGGTCATAATTAACTTTTTATCTCAATTTCGACATTTTGTCAATTTTGCCATAATTTTGTCTTGACTTTTTTAATCTCATAATGAGTTAGTGTCATAATTGACCATCTCATGTTCGACTTTTTGTCAATGTTGTCATAATTTCATATGTCATGATGATTTATCTCATAATGAGTTGGTCATAATTGAATTTTTATCTCAATTTTGACTTTTTGTCCCATTTTTTTACTCATAATTATGAATTAGCTATCATAATAGTGACTTTTTCTCAATTTTGACAATTTGTCAATTTTCCCTCTCATAATTGATTGTCATAATTCAGACTTTTTTTTCTCATATTTATTTATGACTTTTTCTCATGACTTTTTGTCATAATTTTCGACACTTTGATTTCATAAGTTACATTTTTGTCATAATTTTGACTTTTTAATCTCATTATTTCAATCGTTTTATGTCATAATTACAACTTTTTAATCTCAGAAATATGATTTACCAAAGCATGATTTTTTTTTGTGGTATGGGCTTCCATAAAGTACATCAGAAATGTTCGTGAAGATGCACATCTCTGTTATCAGTGGTGTCTTGTAAGAGTATGATTTTTAGTATGATTATTAGTAAGATTGAGTTTGTTTTCATGTAGTACAGAGTCAACAAGACTGAGCATACTTGATCTTGAAAACCTCCATCTTAAATGCATGAAATTAGATGACCCATATATATATATATATATATATATATATATATATATATATATATATATATATATTGTGCATCAAATATTTGATCCTCTTTTCCATGTCAAATAAACATTTACAGAAAAAGAGATAAAGCAGGCTCCACATTTTGTGGAAAAGCTGCAGAACACGGGCATCGCAGAAGGCACCCCGGTGCGTTTGGAGTGCAGAGTTGTGGGAATGCCACAGCCGCTCATTTACTGGAAGAAAGACAATGACACAATCCCTCACTCGAAGGACAGAGTTAGGTGAGTTGCTTGGTAAATATGTTCTCTTCTTTTAGTAACCACTGGAAACAACCCGTCAAACCAACCATGTGATGACCGTTCCTGCTCTGACATTGGATGAATAGTGAACTATATGAAACCAGCAAGCGTTTTTTAGGGTTTTTCAGCAGAAGTGATGTGATGATGAACAATGTGCTTTGTTCTTTTGAGAACATGCATGCAGTATATAATACAGTAAATGAATAAATAGCATATTAGTACTTTTGAAATTCACATTCTGTGTCTTTGCTATCCCAGCATGCATCAGGACACTACAGGTTACGTATGTCTACTAATTCAACCGACCAGAAAAGAAGATGCTGGCTGGTACACGGTGTCTGCGAAAAACGAGGCTGGAATCATATCATGCACAGCCAGACTAGACATTTATGGTGACTCTTTTATTTATTTATATGTTTCAGCACTGTAAATTTGTGAAGTTAAAACATAGTAAAGCTATAAAGTATTTAAGCTACAAATGTAACATTCTTCCTCAATGATTTAAAGCACAGAGTACAGGACATTTGCTAGCTGTACTGTATTAATGTAAGTACTGTATTAATACTCCATATAAAACTATTTTAAACATTTTTTTCTAATTATTTTAAGAAGTTATTTTAATTATTCTAAACTATTGTATTATATTCCATCTAAAACTATTTTAATATAATGTTTCTAATTGTTTTAGGAATTTATTATAATAATTACAATGAATTTAAACTACTATATTAATACACCATTTAAAACAATTAAAAAAATATATATTTCAAAGGAACTTAAGAAATTATACTAATACTTACAAATTAAACTATATTAATACTCCATTTAAAACAATTTTGAAACAATCTGTCGAATTATTTTAAATTATTCTAATAATTAAAAAATAAAACGAACTACTTTATTATACTCCATCTAAACCTATTTAAAGATAAAATTTCTAATTGTTTAAATAATTTTCTCCATCTAACAATTTAAAAAAAAAATTAATAATTTAAGAAATTATTCTAATTAAAATATATTAATACTCCATATAAAACTATTTTAAACATATTTTTTCTATTAACTATTTTATGAAAAAATAAATTAAACTATTATATTATACTCCATCTAAAACTATTTTAATATAATGTTTCTTTAATATAATTGTTTTAGGAATTTATTATAATAATTAAAATGAATACTATATTAATACTCAATTTAAAACAATGTAAAAAAAAATATTTCAAAGGAACTTAAGAAATTATTCTAATAATTAAAAATTAAACTATATTAATACTCCATTTAAAACAATTTTAAACAATCTAATTATTTTAAGAAATTATTCTAATAATTAAAACTACTATATTATACTTTATCTAAACCTATTTAAAAATATTTTTTTCTAATTGTTTAAAGAATGTATTCCATTAATTAAAATTAAATTCCCCATTTTTTATAATTAAAGAAATTATTCTAATTAAAATATATTAATACTCCATATAAAACTATAGTTTTTCCAAACTATTTTAAGAAATTATTCTAATAATAAAAAATAAATTAAACTACTGTATTAATACTAAATTTCTAAATGAAAATAATAATAATAATCATAATGCATGCTTTTTAATGGCATTATATTAATAGACACACAACATTCAATATTTGTATTTTCATAAATTCATTTTTCACTACAGGACTAGTGAAGTGAACTGCAAAAAGATTATTAATAAAGGCGAAGAAATCCTAAAAGAAATGGTGACCTGTTTCAGCACCAAAAACATACACTTTCCCTTGTACGATGTTGTTGTGTCAACTATCTGACTAAATCATTAAGTGAGTTTCTCACAGCACACAGAAGACTTTAACACATCTGTTTGTGTGTGCAGCTCAGTGGCATCAGCACGTCCCTCCTCCTCTGAAGAGAACACAGATCCCTGCCAGTCGCTACACTGCTCTGACCGGACATGGACTGGATATAAAGTCAGCCTTCCCCATGAGTGACAACGGCCCCGTCATGTTCCTCGCCTCCCGATCGGGCCGAACACAAGAGAGCGAGGAGCTGTAGATGCTCGCAGGTTCATGATGGTGTGTTCAGTTGTTGGTAGCTAGTTTAGCAGTCTAAACTCAAACAAGCATCTGATTTGGATGAACACTTTGATTTCCCTTACTGCATTTAACATTATTTGCACAAGATTTTTCCCCCCTTTATCATGAAATTTGTGCCATTTGAGGCATTTTGTTCTGGTCAGTTTGTTGTAATCCTTTGGCTGTTCTGCCTTACATATCACATATATTATACAATTATGTAATATTGTTTTATTAGACTGTGTGTCTGTTGCATTACCAACTGTGAATGTAAAAGCTTTCTGCAGGTTTCATTCAACAAAACTCTTCGACTACTGCTATTGATTCATATTTCAAGCATATCAGCAAGATTACAGATTTAGAGATCAAACAAAACTTTGCATTTCCATCCTAAGTGAATCACAGTTCTGCCGAAATCATCACATTTATTGTTGTTTTAACAATAAAGTACTACAGAAGAATGGGGAAAAATGGTCGTACCTAAATTCTCTTGCACTGCACATGGAAGGAATGTTTATATAATATTGTTCCTGAAGAATAAATACTGCAAAATTCTCTGCAATGTGACAGAATCAGAAATATATTAGATATTATAAATTGTTGTGGAAGTTTACAAAGCCTTTAATCAAATGTATTGTTATACAATCACTAGGATACATAAATGCAAATACCTGATTTGTGAACATGTACAATAGTTGTTTTTCTTGAAAATAAAGTTATATTTATTCAAACACAGACAGTGTTTTGTATTATTTGTGTACTGAAGCTCTTAAAGATGCAATGTGTAAGATTTCTGTCCGCTAGAGGTCACTAGAGGCCTATTCAAAACAAAGGCGTAGCTTGATGACGCCAAGTTTGAGTGCGGAATCTTGGGACATGTGGTCTCCATCTCAACGGCTGGTGAAAAATAAATCGGGATAGGACTCGGCCTCGGGAAGAAATCATGTTCATGGATGAGATTATTAACATTACTGTAGTATGAAGCAGAGCAGGAGCTGAACGAGGAGCTGGAGCGATTGATCAACACACGCCTCACGAGCAGCGGGACTTTTATTATGACACAATCGCCGGCGCCGCTTCCGCTTTTCCGGTCATGAGTATGAGGTAACACATCTCTGTTTATCATATTAGATACATTTGAGAGTGTTGAAAATGATAACATTTATAACGTCTATAATTATAACGTTACTCTGTGCTCGGCTGCTGTGAGACACTGTTACATACTGCAGTATCGATTTTACAATATCATATTAAATGCTGGATGGCTTGTGTTGATAAATGGCATGCAATTTATTTTAAAACGTATTGTATGATGGAGAAAATGCTGTATTACTGTTACTAAAAATAAAGCTGCATCTGATTATGCTATGTTAGCTACTTCACAAAATAGTGTTTTTCTCTGAGGCATGGTAAAGCATAGTACTCGCAAAAAATCAAGAATATTAGATTTAAACAATAAGACTAAACGTGTTGACCTATATAACAATAATTAGTTTTCTGTCTATAAATATAACCAAACAGTTGTTCCCTTGTCTATTAAAACATGTAAATATTAAAGTGTCTTTGGTGTTTCCATGGTTTCTACAAAATAAAAGCGGAAACCGAGGGTAACGCGGGTATGACGCCATTGACAGGCGACTCCTCACACGTCCCGGAGCCTTGGATAAAATTGCAATTTTCTCAAGATTTACAAATAGTTGGAAAGATTTGGGATATTGTAAGTACTCAAGTGAGCAAAATATATAACACTGGCATAGTGGTTTTTGGATATTTTACTGTAAAATTCTTACATATTGCACCTTTAAAGGTGCAAACCAATGTTGCGTATTGATACTATAAACTCAAAAGTACTCAATAATACCGACTTGAATAATACAAAAATGATACCAATATTATTGGGCTACATTTATTGCAATTCATGATTTCATTTTAAAGCTCCAATATGTAAGATTTTTGCAGTAAAATATCCAAAGTGTTATATATTTTGCTCAGTTGAGCAATCCCAAATCATTCCAACTATTTGTAAATCTTAAGAAAATCGCGATTTTACCAAGGCTCTGGGACGTATGAGGAGTCGCCTGTCAATGGCATCATACCCGCGTTACCCTCGGTTTCCGGTTTTATTTAGTAGAAAACACTATTTTGTCAAGTAGCTAAGTAATACAGCATTTTCTCCATCATACAATACGTTTTAAAATTAATTACATGCCATTTATCAACACAAGCCATCCAGCATTTAATATGATATTCTAAAATCGATCTATCTTACTGCAGTGTGTAACAGTGTCTCACAGCACGTCGACAGACAAGACAGAGCAGGTTACTTATGATATTAAACAAAGTCCCAGCTTTCATATTGTGTAATTTTTAAAGAAATTCAAACAATAAAAACCATTTTGTGTCTCTTTAATGTGTCGTGACATATCGCTGTAGTGCCTCAGCTCAAGCGGCTCGTGAACCGATCATCTCTTCTTACTAGTTAATTTATTAGCATCAAATAAACATGAATGAACATCAGAAGGAATGTTGTTTCAAACACAGAAAGACGTCAGTACACACCATTTTTCAAGTTCAAGTCCACCGCGGTTAATCTACTAACTCCTGACTGCTTTGTCGGACAAAATAGTGGATTCGGCGTTATGATTGGTTAGACCGCCTGTCAATCAAACTCCAGGCGAAGGATCAATAAAAGTTCCGCTGCTCTCGAGTCAGCTCTGCGCTGCTTCATACTACAGTAATGTTAATAATCTTATCCATGAACATGATTTCTGCTCGAGTCCCGTCCCGATTCTTTTCCACTGGCAGTGAGGTGAAGACGACATTTCACAAAATTCCGCGCTCAAACTCGGCGTCATCAAGCTACGCATTTGTTTTGAATAGGCGACCTCTAGCGGCGAATAATTTACATATTGTAGCTTTAAGGGTCTTCCTGTCAACATTTTCTTCAATATATTTCTTTAAAATAAAAATACATATATAAATTTATATTAAAATGTTGGTAGTTAAATGTTTTTCTGTCATTAGGAAGGACAGATCACCGTCTAAATAGGAACCTAATACACTTGCTGCGGCGTTCCAGTCGGACTCATTTACTGTAAGGAACAACAACAGTGATCCAAGGGATTTCATTTTTATTTCAAATATATTTTGTTTTCAATCGTTGATTAATTGCACAGATGGCAGATGATGAAGATGATTACATGTCTGACGCTTTCCTGAACAAAATGTGAGTTTAAATCGTCGTTTTTTGAAATGATACCCTGTTATTGTCAGAGTGAGTTTGATGTTTGCTAATGCGTCAGATGTAAACAAACGTGGAGTAACGCTTGAGTTCACGCACAAGAACATTTTACATGTATGTTTAAATGTAATGCAGGTTTCTTAGATCATTAATCCATGAAAATCTGCGGCGAAAACACATAAAACAGCTCTGAATGACGGTGAAGTGATGCTCACTAAAACAAACCCTTAGGAAAATTAGCCATGGATTTACCACAAAATAAAACCAATAAATCATGGTCATCGTAGTTAAACAAATTAACCATGATTTTGATACATTAACCATAGTTTAATCATGGTAGTTTTGTAGTAAAACTGTGGTTATACAAATGGTAATCAAACATGGTTACTACACGTTTACTATAATAAAACCATGATTATTTTTCGTAAAGGAAAACATGGTAATGCCATGTTTTGTTATTGGACGTGTACCATAGTATCATGGCACCATTTTTGAAGTATAGCATGATTATTTTTTTTTTAAAAACATGAAATTAGGGATGCACCGATATGAAAAATTTGGCCGATACGAAAACCGATAATTCTTTATATTTGAAAGCAGATAACCGATATATTGGCCGATAAATCTAAATCAAAATTTTTATTTAATTTTTGAGAGCCTGATTATAAAAACAAAAGTCTCACCATTAAAAGCCATGTCCCAAGCACACAATTATGTTCTCATTACATTACGTAAAAATGAACAATATCGGCCGATAACGATATGGTGACCGATATATCTTGCATCCCTGCATGAAATTAGTGTAAACCCCGTATGATACCAGTAAAATGTGTTAATACAGCAAATAAATACAAATGTTTCAGTTCAGAATTATTCCTAGTAGTTAAACAAATTAACCATAGTTTAACCATGGTATTTTTTTAGTAAAACTGTGATTATACAAATGGTAATCAGTCCGCCAAAAAAACATGGTTACTACACTTTTACTATAATAAAACCATGATTATTTAGATTTTTTTTGTAAAGGAAAACATGGTAATGCCATTTTTTGTTATTGGACGTGTACCATCTTTGAAGCATGATTATTTTTTTAAAACATGAAATTAGGGAAAATTTTGGCCGATATGATAACCGATAATAATTTACATTTGAAAGCCGATAACCGATATATTGGCCGATAAATCTAAATAAAAAAATTTATATAATTTTTTAGAGCCTGATTATAAAAAAAGTCTCACCATTAAAAGCCATGTCCCAAACACACAATTATGTTCTCGTTATAACTTTATGTAGCTTATATGACAGACTTGTGCTGCACATGTTGCACTTCCTTTCTGAAGTGATTTCAATCATCTTTCAAGCAATTCAAAACCATCATGGTGAACAGTGCACATCTGAAGTGACTCAGCTGAAGGAAATCAGTCAATTATTTATCAGCTTTAATATATCGGGCAAATTTTCTTATCGAGCCGATAATGATAACGTTAAAAATGAACATATATCGATACCGATATATCATGCATCCCAACATGAAATGGGTGTAAACCAGTAAAAGGTGTTAATACAGCAAATAAACACAAATGCTTCAGTTCAGAATTCATCTATTATTCCCAGTTCCTCCAGCATACTGTCATCCTAAATAAGACACCGTGTCATATGTGTTGTTTTGACGCTCTCACACATGTACAGCTCAGATGTTCGGCCTGGCGTGCCGATGGTGAAGCGTGTGAAAGATGCCTTGAGAAAGGAGGCAGTGCAGAAGGAGAAGAACACACAGAACCGACAGAAGAGCTTCAGAGAGCAGGAGCGCGAGAGTCGCGAGGCCGCGCTGCAGAGCTCCATAAGCACTCAAAATAAAGGCTTTGCGTTACTGCAGAAGATGGGATATAAAGAAGGACAAGGCCTGGGCAAACAGGGTCAGTGATTGGGACTTTTAAGGGGTCCATTTGCTTTTGAAAAAAAAAAAAAAAATACCCAGAGTGTAATTGTTTTGTGTTTTTATGCTGCAGGTGCTGGGCGGGTTGAGCCGGTTCCTCTCAACATCAAAACAGGTTGATGGGTGTTTCTGGTTTTGTATTGTTGATGATGCAAGTAAGACATTGTTCAGAAACTCTGATGTTTTTCAGACAGAGGCGGCATTGGAATGGAAGAACTCAAGAAGAGGAAAGCAGACGAGGAACTTCAGAATTATCGGAGAAAAGTGCAAATGAAACAACATGTGGAAAAGAAATCGCTTGAGGATTTTAGGTATAAACCTGCAGATGATATCAAATCAAGCCATTGTTTTTAACCCTATAAATCATATTTGATACATGAATTTGGCCAATATTATTAAAACTTCACTGTTAAAGGTCTTTTAGTATAATTGTACAAACGTCATCCTGCAGCTTGTGTCTTTCTGCTGTGAAATCTGCACTGATTTTTATCAAGTAAACATAAGAGTAACTTTGATATTGTTAGTAATATTTCAACTGGGCTAAAGCAACTTCAGTTCACTTGATTATCCAGACATCATTTATTGCAAAAATCATGAGTATTAAATATGATTTTGAAGAAGGTTTATTTGTTCATCTCTCAATCATCCTTGTATTGCATTGCATTATAAGTTTTAAAACTACAGAGCTTTGATCATAAAACTAGCCATTCAAATATAATCTTACTAAAACATTTTATTAGCAGATATTGATATTTATATGCATTTTATGAAAGTATATCAGCTATACTGTTATAAGTATCTCATTGATTTACATTACAAGCATCAGAATTTCATCTTACTTTGTGTCCATATAAATATCAGCATCTGCAGCATATTTTTGCTCATTTTGAACAAAACTGAGGTGTTTTTCCTCCATATTCTCACTATATCATATTATATGAAATATCAAATATGATGCTCAACAAAAAACACATATGCAAACTTTTTTTGTGTGTGTGTTCAATAAGATTTCATGTGTCAGGCTTTAATCTTCTCTGTGTCTTGGATATGGTCTTTATTACAGAGTGCGTAAGAGAACCGAAAGAGAAGAGCGTCAAACACAGAGCGACCTGTGGAAGAGCCAGCGGGCCTGTGAACAGCTGGACAGCCAGAAGGTCTTTATTACAATAAAGACTTCATCTTGAGGATTGAATCTGAGTTTGAACATATTTGCATGAATGGAAAAGAGGCTTTTCTGGATTCCATATAATCAGGAATCTCCAAACTCATGATTCACTCGTCTGCTGTAACGATTCTTCTTTTAGGGCATCACTGCTCCCAGAGACAGCTGGTACTGGCCTGAAGTAGTGAAAGACGAGGAGGAAGAGGAGGAGGAAGAGGAAACAAAACCTGAGGGAAGTGACGATGAGGAGGAGGAACTAACAGTGAGTTGCACTGAAATGAAATGTTTTATAATTTGTCTTCCAATAACTCTGAATGTTTGAGCTTGATGAAAAAGTGCATATGACATTATTTTTGTCTGTCATGCTGTATAAACAAAATCAAATGACATACCAACCAAGAGAATATCTAACATAGCAGACGACAACTAATAAAGAGAGATATGACACATAAAGCATAACAAAACAAACATAACATCTTCTCCATTCTCCTCCTTATTGGCGTCTTTTATCTGCCGATTTCAATCCGCTAACTGATGAACATGTGTGTCAACCTAAGAGAAAGAGAGCATGTCTGTACTCGTGGAGATAGAGAAACGCCAAAGTAAACAAGGGAAGGACAACAGAAAGAATAAGCTTGAAACACAGACTAAACCACCTGACTGTAGCTACAGAATTGACCTGAGCCTTTTGCAGCATTTCTTTAAATGCTCAGACCAAGACAACATTTTCCAAATGGAGGCATGAACTAGCAATAGGAATTTGCATTAAATTGTTAGTTCACCCAAAAATGAAAATTCTGTCATTACTCACCCTCATGTCGTTCCACACCCGTAAGACCTTCGTTCATCTTCAGAACACAAATTAAGATATTTTTGATGAAATCCGATGGCTCAGTGAGGCCTGCATTGACAGCAAGATAATTAACACTTTCAGTGCCCAGAATGTTATGAAGTGACGAGAATACTTTTTGTGCACCAAAAAAACTAAATAACGACTTCATTCAACAATATCTAGTGATGGGCGATTTCAAAACACTGCTTCATGAAGCTTTACGAATCTTTTGTTTCGAATCAGTGGTTCAGAGCGTGTATCAAACTGCATGTGATTTCAGTAAACGAGACTTTGTCACGTCAGAAGTGTTTTGAAATTTCAGTGGTTCATCACTGGGGGCGTGACTTTGGCAGTTTGATACATGCTCCGAACCACTGATTCGAAACAAAAGATTCGTAAAGCTTCATGAAGCAGTGTTTTGAAATCGCACATCACTAGATATTGTTGAATAAAGTCGTTATTTTGGGTTTTTTTGGTGCACAAAAAGTATTCTCGTCACTTCATAACATTAAGGTTATGAACCACTGTAGTCACATGAACTGTTTTAAATATGTCATTAGTAGCTTTCTGGGCGTTTGAAAGTGTTAATTTACTTGCTGGCAATTAGGCCTCATCAGATTTCATCAAAAATATCTTAATTTGTGTTCTGAAGATTAACGAAGGTCTTACGGGTGTGGAACAACATGAGGGTGAGTAATTAATGACAGAATTTTCATTTTTGGGTGAACTAACCCTTTAATCAAGATCCCAGACGTGGATAATTTACACCTTACTGAGGAACAGAAGGTAATATCATGAAGAACAGGTAGAATAGTCAGCGTTTGATCATTTTAAGAGATTTGAAGTGATATAAAATGATATTTCCCTCATATTTCCTCTTCAATTTCCTTCATCTAACCCACATCAAATAAGCACACATATACATTAACAAGAGATGCAATTGTTAGAAACTACTTTTACACTACTTTGTTCATCTCTGATGATTGTGTCATTGTAATTGATATAAAGTTATGACAGCCTCTGAGGGATAATTTTATGGGGACAAAATCTTTTTTTTTTTTCCCTTTAATTTACTGAAAGGCTATACTTCTGCTTTATCACTGTAACAGTTAAGCAAATCAAATGCATAATAAATATACATGTACATATACTGTACACTACATGATACAAACTTTGTTATTCAGCTGATTATGAAGTTGTCCATGTTCATCTGACTTTAGCAGGGATGCAAACAGGTAAGGGGGAAAAAGGTGAGAACATTGCACGGGGCGGGGCACGGATTTTTTATTTTTAAGTTATTTGCTTTACATGCTCATTTGTAGTTATTTTTTATTACCCTATATGTCCAAAACGGTAATATTTCATGAAAAAAATTAACATATTGTTGCAACATTTTACCAAAATTAACATTTGGTTAAAATCTCACGTTATAAAAGACAAAGTGCTATGAGGTAATTTGCATGAAAGACTCTATATATATAATAGATTTAGATAATAGTAGGAAAAAACCTGATGTATCTAATAGTTCTCACTCTCTAGAGTGTTATTTTAAAAAGTAATTTGACACCAAATTGTACCTGTTTATTTATGGGAAGTGCCATATGTTGAATATATTAAGCTGTTTTGTATTATTTTGAAGCACATCATGCTGTTCTCTTTCCTTTATAGCCTTTAGACAAGCTGCAGTTTCTCACCTCGTATTTGCGAGGAGTCCATTTTTACTGCATATGGTGTGGGACGGCGTATAACGGTAAGAAGCGTTCATGTATAATGACTGTTTGAGTGGATACATGAATAATAAATAAAACACTGAATGATCTCGTCCCACAGATGAGGAGGATTTGAGCTCAAACTGTCCCGGTGACACGGCAGCAGATCATGACGACTAGAGCACTGATCGGAAACACTTTGTTTTAATTGCATAGCTGTGTTTATTTATGTTTTCCTTTACATTCATTAAATGTTGCATTGATGTTTTGATTATAATTGTGTGTCCATGTTTTGTATAATTATTGCTGACTTTAATTGTCCTTCGTAATCACAATCACAAACATTTTTGGTTGCATATTTTTTTTCATTTTATTACTTTTATTACCCAGTGCATTGTGGGGTGGAGTGTGTGACAATACTATTTATAGATGAACAATATGTTAATAATTAGATTAAAACATATTTAAATATTCAGAAAGGTTTTGTATAATACACTCAGTGCAGTAAGTTCACAAAAATATATAACACATAAAATAAGTTTAAATTACATTAAGTATTACCAAACATTTTCTTGTTGTGCATTTAGATTCAATTAATGAGGTTTTATTAATTTATAATTTTCTGGTACTTAAAAATAAAACCTGAAAGATAATATTTTATGAAACTAAATGAAGAAAAAAATCAAACGTTCTAAAACGTTATTATTTTTTGTAAAATGCTATTTATATTATTATGCCAGGTAATTTATGTCTGTATGTACGTAATTGAATATACATTTATATAACTATACTTTAAAAAGAAGATTATTTTTTTCAGGTAGGTGTGGCCTATCAACATGCGTGACTTCCGATTGGTCAGTCCAGTGTGTTGCGATGACGTTGAAGTCAGGAAATCGAAACTTAATCGAACTAAATGATACAAAGAAAAGAAAGTATTCTTGATCTGTGGTGGATGTCAGTCGAAACTGACACTAGTAGTACAGTCACTGTAAACCTGCTATGAAATCACGAGTCTTTTTGTGAATATATGGCGTTCACGTTCTGGTCAAGGTAAAGATTGTGTCACTGTCTTCGTTATTTTTAACTGTGCAATGGAGTCTCTGTCAGGGAATTTTATTTCGCTGCTAAACGAGTACCAGCAGAGGACACAGTGCAGAGTGGAGTATGAGGAGGGATCCACAGAGGGACCGAGTCACAATAAAACGTATGCAAATATCATTCATTCCGTCAGTATGCATGTAGATGAACTGAGTGACGTCTGCTGAGGAACTGTTTCTGTGCTATTTGTGCAAATGATACAAATTAAATCACTATGAAACTATAATTAATTTATTTTGAATCAAATATTATCATCAGCTTCACTATGAGGGCGATTATAAATGGTCACCGGTATCCTGATGGCACTGGAAAATCCAAGAAAGAGGCAAAGCAAAGTGCTGCCAAGAACGCCCTTGATGGCATAAAGAGCACTCACAATACTGAATCTGTAAGTACAATATTTATCTACCTATCTGCCTGTCACATTTATAGGTCTTAAATATTCATAAATTTATATAAATGTGTGTGTGTATATATATATATATATATATATATATATATATATATATATATATATAAATACACAGTACAGTCCAAAAGTTTGGAACCACTAAGATTTTTAATGTTTTTAAAAGAAGTTTCGTCTGCTCACCAAGGCTACATTTATTTAATTAAAAATACAGTAAAAAACAGTAATATTGTGAAATATTATTACAATTTAAAATAACTGTGTACTATTTAAATATATTTGACAAAGTAATTTATTCCTGTGATGCAAAGCTGAATTTTCAGCATCGTTACTCCAGTCTTCAGTGTCACATGATCCTTCAGAAATCATTCTAATATGCTGATTTGCTGCTCAAGAAACATTTATGATTATTTTCAATGTTGAAAACAGTTGTGTACTTTTTTTTCAGGATTCCTTGATGAATAGAAAGTTCAAAAGAACAGCATTTATCTGAAATACAAAGCTTCTGTAGCATTATACACTACCGTTCAAAAGTTTGGGGTCAGTAAGAATTTTTATTTTTATTTTTTTGAAAAGAAATGAAAGAAATGAATACTTTTATTCAGCAAGGATGCATTAATCAATCAAAAGTGGCAGTAAAGACATTTATAATGTTACAAAAGATTAGATTTCAGATAAACACTGTTCTTTTGAACTTTCTATTCATCAAATAATCCTGAAAAAAAATATTGTACACAAATATTTTGTACAATTGTACACATTAAATGTTTCTTGAGCAGCAGATCAGCATATTAGAATGATTTCTGAAGGATCATGTGACACTGAAGACTGGAGTAATGATGCTGAAAATTCAGCTTTGCATCACAGGAATAAATTACTTTGTGAAATATATTCAAATAGAAAACAGTTATTTTAAATTGTAATAATATTTCACAATATTACTGTTTTTACTGTATTTTTAATTACATAAATGTAGCCTTGGTGAGCAGAAGAAACTTCTTTTAAAAACATTAAAAATCTTAGTGGTTCCAAACTTTTGGACTGTACTGTATATATATATATATATATATATGTATATAAAATTTTATTTTGCAAAAAAAAAAAAAATATGAAACTCATATGAAACTGAGACAAACCAAATCCAGAAGAACTGTGGCCGTGTCTCCAAGAGATTTTAAGAAACCTGCCTCCAAAGCTGAAAAATGATGCCCAAGTGTACCTGGACAAGAGCTGTTTTGAATGCAAAGGGTGGTCACACCAACTATTGTTTTGATTTAGTTAATATAAGTTAATTGATAAATAAAATCTATTTATAACAGTGTTTTTTAAAAACATCCTCACTTTACAGCATTTTTGCACAAGTGCCTAAAACTCTTCACAGTACTGTATCTTTGCAGGCAGGTTTCTTCAAGCGTCTTAGAGACACGGCCACAGTTCTTCTGGATTTAGTTTGTCTCAGTTTCATATGTTTCTTCATCTAATCACCGGATATTTCCTATTTTAAATATCAGTGAAAATTCAGAATTTTCTCTTCCAATCTCGATACCACAAACTAAAACTAGTAGGGATGCACGATAATTGTTTATATTTAAAAAGCCGATAACTGATATAAAAGATGAATCTAAATCCAAATTTTTATATAATTTTTGAGAGCCTGATTGCAAAAACAAGTTTCACCATTAAAAGCCATGTCCCAAGCACACTTTTATAATGTTCTCGTTATAATTTTATGTAATCTATATGGCAGACTTGAGCTGTACATGTTGCAGTTAACTGTATTTTCCTTTTTGAAGTGATTTTCAATCATATTTCAAGCAATTCAAAACCATCATGGTGAACAGTGCACATCTGAAGTGTCTCATCTGAAGGAACTAATCCATTATTTGTCGGTTTTAATATATCAGCCAAACTTTCTTATCAGGCCGATAACGATAACATTAAAATGAATATATATCAGCTGATACCGATAATGTGGCCGATATATCGTGTATCCCTAAAAACTAGCCTAACTAATATAAATTTAAAACAGTAACCGTAGTTTTCAGCCAGAGACACTGAATAAATGAATCAAATGTAAAATAACACTGCATAGTCTTCACTGTATAAAATGAACATAGATTAATCCTTATTAAAGTTACAAACGTTATTCAGTCAAGAGCAGTGAGTGATATTTTTCTTTGTCCTTTGTTGTTTGTTAAACATTAAAACACAGACTGCAGCAGAAATATTAGGCTGCTGTCACTTTAAGACAGAATGCACGGATCCAATATACTGATACTGTTACACATGCATTTTATTTCTCAACTGTTCACTTAACACACTATGCTTACTAGGACTCTCTGCCAAGAAGGTAAGGGCAGAAGGGAATATATATATATATATATATATATATATTAATGTATATGTCTTTAACTACAGACGACATCAACTGTTCAAAACATTTCCAACAACATGACTATATCTCATCGGAATTATACATGTTGGCTCAATGAACATTCACAGAAGAGCAAGTTAGTATTCAAGGCCCGTGAGACCACGAAGATGGATCCAGGAAGTTCTACTCAGTGAGTATTCAACACATTTACATGCATCTTCTGATTCACAAAGTCCATCTAGAAAAGAGAGAAAAGATAAAAAATTTGCACAAACTGCTCCTAGAAATAAATAAAACTTGATTCCAGTCCTCTCTCGTCTTTTTTTTTTGTAGATTGTGTACTTATGTCTGTAAGTATGTTTGCGGTGATAGAGAGTTTCCAGAGGCTTATGGAAAAAATAAGAAGGAAGCCAAAGAGGCAGCAGCTTTCTGTGTTTATGAAGAGCTATTCAAAACACAAAATGCAGAGGTAACACAACATCTATCTACTTGGATTGTCTAAAAGCTTTAATTTTTGAGTTTTGTTTGACATTTTATTTTGTATTTAAGGTCTTTGACGAGAACAGCAATAGAGCACGGAGGAGGTCAGAGGTTGCATCTCTTGGGTAAATGATAAACAATAACATGATGACAAAACTAACTCACTGCAAGTTAATCCATTTTTGATACAAGTCACAGAATTGCGAGATATATGCTCGCAATTGTGTGTTATTTTCCAATTGTGAGGGGAAAAAAGACACGTTTTTTTCTCAGAATTTATCAGTTTATATCTCGCAATTCTGACTTTATAACACAATTCTGACTTTATAACTCGCAATTCTGACTTTATAACTCGCAATTCTGACTTTCTATCTCGCAATTCTGACTTTCTATCTCGCAATTCTGACTTTATAACTCGCAATTCTGACTTTATATCTCGCAATTCTGACTTTATATCTCGCAATTCTGACTTTATATCTCGCAATTCTGACTTTATAACTCGCAATTCTGACTTTATAACTCGCAATTCTGACTTTCTATCTCGCAATTCTGACTTTATAACTCGCAATTCTGACTTTATAACTCGCAATTCTGACTTTTTATCTCGCAATTCTGACTTTATATCTCGCAATTCTGACTTTATAACTCGCAATTCTGACTTTCTATCTCGCAATTCTGACTTTATATCTCGCAATTCTGACTTTATAACTCGCAATTCTGACTTTATATCTCGCAATTCTGACTTTATATCTCGCAATTCTGACTTTATATCTCGCAATTCTGACTTTATAACTTGCAATTCTGACTTTATAACTCGCAATTCTGACTTTCTATCTCGCAATTCTGACTTTATATCTCGCAATTCTGACTTTATAACTCGCAATTCTGACTTTATATCTCGCAATTCTGACTTTATAACTCGCAATTCTGACTTTCTATCTCGCAATTCTGACTTTATAACTCGCAATTCTGACTTTATATCTCGCAATTCTGACTTTATATCTCGCAATTCTGACTTTATAACTCGCAATTCTGACTTTATATCTCGCAATTCTGACTTTATAACTCGCAATTCTGACTTTATAACTCGCAATTCTGACTTTATAACTCGCAATTCTGACTTTATATCTCGCAATTCTGACTTTATATCTCGCAATTCTGACTTTATAACTCGCAATTCTGACTTTCTATCTCGCAATTCTGACTTTATATCTCGCAATTCTGACTTTATAACTCGCAATTCTGACTTTATATCTCGCAATTCTGACTTTATATCTCGCAATTCTGACTTTATAACTTGCAATTCTGACTTTATAACTCGCAATTCTGACTTTCTATCTCGCAATTCTGACTTTCTATCTCGCAATTCTGACTTTATAACTCGCAATTCTGACTTTATAACTCGCAATTCTGACTTTATAACTCGCAATTCTGACTTTCTATCTCGCAATTCTGACTTTATATCTCGCAATTCTGACTTTATAACTCGCAATTCTGACTTTATATCTCGCAATTCTGACTTTATAACTCGCAATTCTGACTTTATAACTCGCAATTCTGACTTTCTATCTCGCAATTCTGACTTTATATCTCGCAATTCTGACTTTATAACTCGCAATTCTGACTTTATAACTCGCAATTCTGACTTTCTATCTCGCAATTCTGACTTTATATCTCGCAATTCTGACTTTATATCTCGCAATTCTGACTTTATAACTCGCAATTCTGACTTTATAACTCGCAATTCTGACTTTATATCTCGCAATTCTGACTTTATATCTCGCAATTCTGACTTTATATCTCGCAATTCTGACTTTATAACTCGCAATTCTGACTTTATAACTCGCAATTCTGACTTTCTAACTCGCAATTCTGACTTTCTATCTCGCAATTCTGACTTTATATCTCGCAATTCTGACTTTATATCTCGCAATTCTGACTTTATAACTCGCAATTCTGACTTTCTATCTCGCAATTCTGACTTTATAACTCGCAATTCTGACTTTATAACTCGCAATTCTGACTTTATATCTCGCAATTCTGACTTTATATCTCGCAATTCTGACTTTATAACTCGCAATTCTGACTTTATATCTCGCAATTCTGACTTTATAACTCGCAATTCTGACTTTATAACTCGCAATTCTGACTTTATATCTCGCAATTCTGACTTTATATCTCGCAATTCTGACTTTCTATCTCGCAATTCTGACTTTATATCTCGCAATTCTGACTTTATATCTCGCAATTCTGACTTTATAACTCGCAATTCTGACTTTCTATCTCGCAATTCTGACTTTATATCTCGCAATTCTGACTTTATAACTCGCAATTCTGACTTTATATCTCGCAATTCTGACTTTATATCTCGCAATTCTGACTTTATAACTCGCAATTCTGACTTTCTGTCTCGCAATTCTGACTTTATATCTCGCAATTCTGACTTTATAACTCGCAATTCTGACTTTCTGTCTCGCAATTCTGACTTTATATCTCGCAATTCTGACTTTATATCTCGCAATTCTGACTTTATAACTCGCAATTCTGACTTTATATCTCGCAATTCTGACTTTATAACTCGCAATTCTGACTTTATAACTCGCAATTCTGACTTTATAACTCGCAATTCTGACTTTCTATCTCGCAATTCTGACTTTCTATCTCGCAATTCTGACTTTATAACTCGCAATTCTGACTTTATAACTCGCAATTCTGACTTTCTATCTCGCAATTCTGACTTTATATCTCGCAATTCTGACTTTATATCTCGCAATTCTGACTTTATAACTCGCAATTCTGACTTTCTATCTCGCAATTCTGACTTTATAACTCGCAATTCTGACTTTATAACTCGCAATTCTGACTTTCTATCTCGCAATTCTGACTTTATATCTCGCAATTCTGACTTTATAACTCGCAATTCTGACTTTATATCTCGCAATTCTGACTTTATAACTCGCAATTCTGACTTTCTATCTCGCAATTCTGACTTTATATCTCGCAATTCTGACTTTATAACTCGCAATTCTGACTTTCTATCTCGCAATTCTGACTTTATATCTCGCAATTCTGACTTTATATCTCGCAATTCTGACTTTATAACTCGCAATTCTGACTTTATAACTCGCAATTCTGACTTTATATCTCGCAATTCTGACTTTATAACTCGCAATTCTGACTTTATATCTCGCAATTCTGACTTTATAACTCGCAATTCTGACTTTCTATCTCGCAATTCTGACTTTATATCTCGCAATTCTGACTTTATAACTCGCAATTCTGACTTTCTATCTCGCAATTCTGACTTTATATCTCGCAATTCTGACTTTATAACTCGCAATTCTGACTTTATATCTCGCAATTTTGACTTTATATCTCGCAATTCTGACTTTATATCTCGCAATTCTGACTTTATAACTTGCAATTCTGACTTTATAACTCGCAATTCTGACTTTCTATCTCGCAATTCTGACTTTCTATCTCGCAATTCTGACTTTATAACTCGCAATTCTGACTTTATAACTCGCAATTCTGACTTTATAACTCGCAATTCTGACTTTCTATCTCGCAATTCTGACTTTATATCTCGCAATTCTGACTTTATAACTCGCAATTCTGACTTTATATCTCGCAATTCTGACTTTATAACTCGCAATTCTGACTTTATAACTCGCAATTCTGACTTTCTATCTCGCAATTCTGACTTTATATCTCGCAATTCTGACTTTATAACTCGCAATTCTGACTTTATAACTCGCAATTCTGACTTTCTATCTCGCAATTCTGACTTTATATCTCGCAATTCTGACTTTATAACTCGCAATTCTGACTTTATAACTCGCAATTCTGACTTTATAACTCGCAATTCTGACTTTATAACTCGCAATTCTGACTTTATATCTCGCAATTCTGACTTTATAACTCGCAATTCTGACTTTTTATCTCACAATTCAGACTTTATAACTTGCAACTGTGAGAAAAAAAAGTCAGAATTGTGAGATAAAAAGTCACAATTACCTTTTTAATTCTTTTATTTAGTGGCGGAAACAATATATTATATTTTTGCATATTTTGAGCTGTTTATTTTGACATCTTGTCTTTTATTTAAGCACTAGCCTGGACCGTGTGAGTTTGAGTACTGCTGATGAATCTCGAAGCTCCACGCCTGACCACAACTACATTGCATATCTCAATGACTTCTGCCAGAAAAATAAAAGTGCACTTAATTTCAAATTAGTGGAGAGAAGAGGCCCTCCTCACAACCCAGAGTAAGTCTTGCACAAGCTGTCACAGTTCATATGTGTTTTGGAGTTAAAAGTGTAAAAATGACATTTGCTTCTTCAGGTTTGTGTATAAAGTTGTCATAGGCAAGAAGGAATACCCCGAAGGACAAGGAAAGAACTCAAAAGAGGCGAAGCAACATGCTGCTCAGCACGCTTGGACTGAAATTCGTGATCAGATTGACTGGACCACACAGGCAGGGCCCTTCAGAAATTCAGCTATGTGTGTTGTCTAGATTTTAGTGTTGACTAATACTCATGCATGTGTTTAATTAACAGAGTTCTGAAGATGACACCTCTTCTCAAACCCCAGAGACATCGTAAGTTTTAAAAAATGAAACAACATTATGTTGTGCATATAATATATAATGATATAAAGATGCACTGCAGTTCACTGTTTATCTGTTTCATAGTAAATCTGAGGATGCACGACTCTCATCAAACAGCTCGGCTGAAACTCCCAGCAAAAGTGATTTCATCGTCTTCAAAGACCCATCTGCTGTCTGTTCTCCTATGGCCATAAGTCCTGTAAGTACAGTCTATATTATTGGCAGCATTTGCATTTTTGACTTCAAGCAATAACTTATGAGAGGCTATGGGTTTCATAAAACATTGTATTTTAACATTTTATATTTGCACTTATGAAATACAATCTATATTACAGTGTGTGAGCCCACTGGATGTGAGACCGAGAATAAAGTAAGCTTTTACGGTTGTTAAATTTCATATTTTAGATTTCTCATTTTTTTGTACGTTAATTTGTTATCATCAGTGATATAAAATAATATTATACACTTTTTCTTTTAGATTAGCACCGACTTTTCAACTGTCACCAAACGGCCTGGCCCATGGTAAAGAGGTATTGGAATAATTAATACGTTCAACATAACATTATGTGACATTAGCTTATATAAAGTAGAACAAAATTAAGTCATCTCTAAGATGAATTACATTTTCTGTTAAGAATTAACAAGCATAAAGGCTGTAAGAATGAAAAAATGTGGAGTGTTTAGGGAAGCAAAACATATGTGAGGTTTGGGTTGCATATGTTCTGCTTCATTATATGATTGAGCTGCACAATTAATCATTAAAAAATTGCAATCTCGATTCGAATGTCAATGTGATTATTTCTAAATGACAGAATTTTGACTCTATTAATCCTTTGACAAGTATGATCATAGCAAACATTCAGATCTGATATAAACACTGAATTCTTTTGTAGTGATCAAAATGGAGTAAATCACCTTTTTATTGTAACTTGATGCTTCAATAAAGATGGTATCCATACATTATGACTGTTAAAAATGTATTTGTCATTGAGTAATTCATTCAAGAGATCCATTAAAATAAACACTGATTCATCCAGTAGTGAAACAAGTGAAATCTTTATCAGTGAATCATTGAATCTTTCATTCAAGAGATTTGGTCAAAATCAATCACTGATTCATCCTTTATTAGTGAGTCGTTGAATCATTCATTCAAGTGATTCGGTCAAAAACGCAGATTCATCCAGTAATGAAACAAGTGAAATCTTTATCAGTGAATCATTAAATCTTTCATTCAAGAGATTTGGTCAAAATCACTGATTCATCCTTTATCATTGAGTCGTTGAATCATTCATTAAAGTGATTCGGTCAAAAACGCAGATTCATCCAGTAATGAAACAAGTGAAATCTTTATCATTGAATCTTTCATTCAAGAGATTTGTTCAAAATCACTGATTCATCCTTTATCAGTGAATCATTGAATCTTTCATTCAAGTGATTCAGTCAAAATTCTGATTCATCCAGTAATGAAACAATTGAAATCTTTATCAGTAAGTCATTGAATCATTCATTCAAGAGATTTGGTCAAAATCGTTGATTCATCCAGTAATGAAACAATGACGTTTATATGAGCGAGTCATTGAATTATTCACTCAAACCTATTTTTTTTAAAGTAATTAATTCAAATGTATTAAATATTTATAAAATGGATTGCAACTGATGTTTTGTTAGAACCTCTAGTAAATTACATGTTATTTTGTTTAGTTGTCTATTCAGAACCATGGTCTCTACATTAAATTAAAAAAAAAATCACGATTCTCAGTTTATCCAGAATCATGCAGCTCTATTATATGAATATTTTCCATAAAGTAGTGGCTGTAAAATGTACAAGGTAAATGCAAACGATTCTGTAAAATAAGACCATTGGAAAAATTCTATTGAAAATTTTGACTTGGTGTTTATGAATCAATTTTCAATGCATCTCCAAAGGTAAGAAAAGTGACTTTTAAATTTGTATTTTTATTTTATTTAATTGTTTCTCACATTTTTCTCTTCCAATAATTTTCACAGAATGTTCCTAACCTGAATGCACACAATCTGACAAAGTCATATGGAGATCAACCTTCAAATCAAGCTACAAAGTCAAGGCAAAGCATAACCTAATTGTTTTAAATTTTAACTGTGAATTTTATTACAAATGTTTTTGTGTCAATCAACATAGTTTTTGAAAACAGTTTCTCTATTGTTTTGAAGCTGTTATTTTTATCTCTGTAGGTTTTTGGATGACTTTGACTCAATAAATCCGATTGGCAAAGGTGGCTTCGGCCGAGTTTTCAAGGCAAGACAAAAGCTGGAGAACAAATATTATGCTGTGAAGATAGTGAAGAGTACAGAGTAAGTAAATGAAAATAAAGTGTATTATCTTAATGTAATTTGATTGGCTGTGTGAAGGTTTGTTTTGTTTTTGTATTGCATCTACAGAATATAATGTCATGATATCTTCTGTATCTTCACAGAAAAGCTCTTCGTGAGGTCCGTGCTTTGGCTAATTTTAGTAACGACAACATTGTCCGCTACTACGCAGCTTGGGAAGAGGACACGGCGTACAGACCTGAGTCTTCAGAGACCACCTCAGAGTAAATCAGCAAACACAACTCATTCTAAAACAAACAAGGGCCTGCCTGACTGAAAGTGTTTAATGACTACTCGACACATAGCAGAACTAACTGACCAGTTGAATAGTCATGCAGTCCCTGTTTTTCTACTAACATTAACATGTATATTTGTATTGGACTTTAAAAAAATAAAAACATCAAAAACATTTGTTCTGCTAAAAATATCTGTATCTATTGGCTTTAGTTCTGGCAGTGGCCCGGGGACGAAGTTCCTCTACTTTCAGATGGAGCTTTGTGAGGGAGACACGCTGCGTGCCTGGATTGATAAAAGAAACTCTTCAAATGAACACTTCCTTGAGAGAAGAGTGGACGCAGCACAGATCAGCAGGCAGGTGTTGACGGCCGTGGCGTACATTCACTCTGAGGGCTTGATCCACAGAGACCTGAAGGTGAGCACCTCGCTAAAATGAGCTTACATCAGGCTCGGACAGAACTCAGAATTAAAGGGGTCGTGAATTGATAATATAAATGTGGACATATAAGAGGTCATTGTACTGTAAAAATATCTTAACTTCCTTGTTAGATACCGATAGCCGATTATTCGGAGTGATATCTGCCGATACCGATAGCCGATTATTCAGAGCGATATCTGCTGATACTGATAACAATAGGCAATTATTCAGAGTGATATCTGCCGATACTGATAACCGATTATTTAGAGTGATATCTGCCGATAACGATACCCGATTTATTCAGAGCGATATCTGCCGATACTGATAGCCAGTTATTCAGAGCGATATCTGCCGATAACTATACCAATACCCGATTTATTCAGAGCGATATCTGCCGATACCGATAGCTGATTATTCAGAGCGATATCTGCCGATAACTATACCAATACCCGATTTATTCAGAGCGATATCTGCCGATAACGATACCCGATTTATTCAGAGCGATATCTGCCGATACTGATAGCCAGTTATTCAGAGCGATATCTGCCGATAACTTTACCAATACCCGATTTATTCAGAGCGATATCTGCCGATACCGATAGCTGATTATTCAGAGCGATATCTGCCGATAACTATACCAATACCCGATTTATTCAGAGCGATATCTGCCGATATCGATAGCCAATTATTCAGAGTGATATCTGCCGATATCGATAGCCGATTATTCAGAGCGATATCTGCCGATACTGATAGCCAATTATTCAGAGCGATATCTGCCGATAACTATACCAATACCCGATTTATTCAGAGCGATATCTGCCGATATCGATAGCCAATTATTCAGAGTGATATCTGCCGATATCGATAGCCGATTATTCAGAGCGATATCTGCCGATACTGATAGCCAATTATTCAGAGCGATATCTGCCGATAACTATACCAATACCCGATTTATTCAGAGCGATATCTGCCGATACCGATAGCCGATTATTCAGAGCGATATCTGCCGATAACTATACCAATACCCGATTTATTCAGAGCGATATCTGCCGATATCGATAGCCAATTATTCAGAGTGATATCTGCCGATATCGATAGCCGATTATTCAGAGCGATATCTGCCGATAACTATACCAATACCCGATTTATTCAGAGCGATATCTGCCGATATCGATAGCCAATTATTCAGAGTGATATCTGCCGATATCGATAGCCGATTATTCAGAGCGATATCTGCCGATACTGATAGCCAATTATTCAGAGCGATATCTGCCGATAACTATACCAATACCCGATTTATTCAGAGCGATATCTGCCGATACCGATAGCCGATTATTCAGAGCGATATCTGCCGATAACTATACCAATACCCGATTTATTCAGAGCGATATCTGCCGATATCGATAGCCAATTATTCAGAGTGATATCTGCCGATATCGATAGCCAATTATTCAGAGCGATATCTGCCGATAACTATACCAATACCCGATTTATTCAGAGCGATATCTGCCGATATCGATAGCCAATTATTCAGAGTGATATCTGCCGATACCAATAGCCGATTATTCAGAGAGATATCTGCCAATAACTATACCGATAGCCGATTATTCAGAGTGATATCTGCCGATACTGATAGCCGATTATTCAGAGCGATATCTGCTGATACCGATAACGATAGACAATTATTCAGAGTGATATCTGCCGATACCAATAGCCGATTATTCAGAGAGATATCTGCCAATACCGATAGCCGATTATTCAGAGAGATATCTGCCAATAACTATACCGATAGCCGATTATTCAGAGTGATATCTGCCGATACTGATAGCCGATTATTCAGAGCGATATCTGCTGATACCGATAACGATAGACAATTATTCAGAGTGATATCTGCCGATACCGATAACTCAGAGTGATATCTGCTGATAATGGCAGATAGTTTGGGGGTTCTGCCTTTTTTACCCTCTTTTGAATTAATGATAGTTTCATTATAATTAAAAAATTTAAAATATAATAATTTTTTAATTATTATATTTTGAAAGAAATGCAAACATTAAGAACTTTATTCTCTCCATTTCATCAACTAGTTTCAGAGTAACTGGTATCAGTTATACATAAACACATTACTCAAATTAGTATTAACACATTAACTCAATTTTGAAGATTAAATTAATATTTCTTAACTTCCTGAATGTTATATAATATAATTACTATTAATATTGAACATCAAACTGGTTTCTTAGCATTTTCTTTACAAAAAGCAGAAATTCATTGCATTTTCCTGCCCTCTTTTGATTGACAGGATGTATCGGCCCTGACTATCGGCTGTTTTTAAACTATCGATACTGATTATTGGCCAATATATCTCTAGTAGTAATAAATACAAGAGAAATGCAAACACAGGGTTACTCCAGCAACAAAACAATAGAGATGCTGTTACCTCTAAAGATTTACAATTACAAGATGCATTGAAGTGCCAAGTTGTGGAAAAACAGTCATTGCCTTGCCTTCCTTGTGATCCTAACATTAAGAAAGCGTGGATGGACATTATTTTTAACAAAGTTCTAGTCAGATCGCATCAGTAAGACATGGTTTGTGCTTCATTTTACTGCAGGTTCAGTTTTTAACAAAACACAGTTTGACGCAGACTGCAAAGAAACAGATTTCGCACACAGTTTTGATTGCTCTGTTTTTCTTTGTTTCAGCCTCTAAACATAATGTTCGGCAGTGATGGAAGAGTGAAGGTTGGAGACTTTGGCCTCGTGACTGCAGCAGAAAATGACAATGATGAGCAACTGCTGGAACGGACTAAAAAGACAGGAACACGTTCTTACATGAGCCCGGAGCAGGTGAGTCAAGAGGTGTATTCACGGATGAATCATGCACAGGAATATGCATTTAGAAATAGAGTCTATTTTGATTATATAGTTTAAGTAAGTTTATTTGTTTACAATGGCAGTGCACATTAATATACATGGTTCTACATGTGCCAGAATTAGCCAAAAAGGCTATTTTTCATCTTAATTATAATGATCTATACAGTGTTTAAATGCTTTTTGTACTGCAGTTTTTATTGTTAATAAACTGAATTTTATAGGCAACAAAAACATCCTATGACAGAAAGGTGGATATATTCGCCCTGGGTCTCATATATTTTGAGCTCATCTATAAACACGTCACCGTCACAACACATGAAAAGAGAAAGGTTTGATTCATCTTTTAGTCTTTATATAATAATACAGTCTATGCATTCATCTTTTACCATATCTGATATGTTATTATAAGTAATTAAGTATTTTTTTGTGTGTGTGTGTGTGTGTGTGTGTGTGTGTGTGTGTGTGTGTGTGTGTGTGTGTGTGTCTTTTAGTTTTGGGAAAATATAAAAATTAGGATTTTTCCGCCGCAGTTCTCCAGGATATTTAGCTTTGAGGTGAGTGTAATATCATGATCAAAATTTTGAAATTTGTGCATGTTTTTTCTTTGGTGCAAGTGCTGAACATGTGCTGAAATCATCAATGCCTGCTATGATCACTTACTCAAAGATGAGCATTATCTAACATGCCATCTCATTTTTCATGGCTGCATTTTGGGTGATGCTGATGAAACAGCACAAGCTCATACAGCGAATGTTGAGTCCCAGTCCTGAAGACAGACCGGACGCCACAGATCTGATCAAAGAGCTGGATCAATATTCCACTGTCCTGGAGCCAGATAAAGACATCAAGACAATATGATTCTGATGGGATCTCTTCTCTTTATGCCTTTATAAAAATAGCAGTTGCTTATATTTAAGGCAAAGCATTTAGCAGATGCTACTATAGAGCAACTTACAAAAAGTGCTTTCGATTCAGACTGACACAGTCAACAGATGGCAAGTGTGCAATTTAATCTATAAAGCAACTACATTTCCAAAAATGAAAATTTTGTCATTATTTACTCATCCTCATGCTGTTTTTTTTTAGCAGAATATCTGCTCTTATATAACAAAGTGTTCCACAAAAGAAAGAAACTTACTTAAGTGTGAAAAATTACAAAATGTGCATTTTATATCGTCTAAAACTCCTCTCTGATCATGCTGTTGTATTACTGTTATTCATTCTGTATGTTTACATGAATTATCTTGAAACAACGGTTGACTACATTACCTATTTGCATGAATTACCTTTGGAACGGAAGTTGAATCCGTCAGCTTTTGTTATTGTGTCTGTATTGCATAATATTCTGGAGCTAAAATCATGGAGCTTTTAATCTCAACTACAGGTTATGGAATCATATCTCATGTGGGGAAAAAGTGGTACATTTTGTTCTCTTGCGGTTTTGTGATGGTTTTCATTCATAATTTTTGCGGAACGTCTGATTTGATATTGTTGGGATGTTCTTGTGAAAATAAAAATCTGTTACAGAACATACATACTTAAATTGCCAGGCTGTCATTGTAAATAAGAATGATCAAATGAAATGGCAACTCATTCATGTGTCAAAATAAAATGTCAAAAATAGGTTGACAGCTGATCAAAGACGTGATTAGATTATTCCAGAACATGCCAGCTAAAGTTTTAACATACTTGTAGATGAAAAAAGTGTTTTTAAAAATGTAAAAGGCCAAAGTGTTAAATCTCTTCATATTCAGTAGACTCTTAAAAATAAAGGTAAAAAAAAAAAAAAAAAATGTTTGCAGAAAAAAAGAAGAGCCTTTCAGTTAACAGTTCTTAAAGTCCCCCTGTGGTGAAAATCTAGTTTTTAATGTTTTGTATGTCTATGTGGTGTTTTTAATATGCTTTAAGACACACCAAGATTGAATCAGCATCAACACCATTGCTGAGTGTTTTCTCTACATTTACACGACAACGATATGGTTAAAACAGAGAAGTTTTTCCTTTGACTTTTTCGTGTACAGACGACACCATTGACAAAATGATCCTCATTCATACGAATCCGTGAAAATGACTAAAAACGCTGTATTCTGCTGGCAGCCCATTACATGGCGATGAATAGACTGAACATGTAATACGCATGTGCAGGACGTCATCGTTTTCACAGCTTCGCGTTTTTGTTGTTTACGCACAGACCATTTTCAAAAACTTGCACTTTGCACTTTGAAAACTCTTTTCAGGCCACCAAAACGCTGTTGTCATGTAAATGAATGGCCAAAACGCAGAAAAAGTTTACATTTTTAGTTGAAAACGGTGTTGTGTAAACAGCCCCTAAAACTGCAGTGACCTGAAGACGGTTTCAAAACGGGTTTGAAATCGCGGGTGTTTCTGACGTCACAAACTACCTTGTAACCAATCACGTCAACATGTCGGCGTGCTTTAGCATATCATTAACTATTAGGCTACCGTTCTGAAGCGAGGAGTCTCAAGAGAATGTATTTTTCCGTTGTTATGAAAAATCGGGTAGATTTAGCAATATAGCGGGGTGTATGATGTATATTATGATGTTATGAACTATAGTAACTAGTTGTTCAAAGCGTTTCTAAGGATACTGATTTTAAGAAGGCAGCTGTCTGACTTGGATGGCGAAAGGGAAATGGTTTGTAACATTAGCAACACATTATTATTAGCTGTTTGGTGCAGTCAAGCAAAAGGCTAATCATATTAATTACCATCATGTGTCCGACATTGTAAAAAGCGATACCAATGTGCAGCGTTTACCTTAGTAAGTGGACCGAGTGGATCGCTCGTGCGAGTGACTGGAGGCGGGGCTAATTAGCATATTCATATATTATTGTATATTAAATGAAGCAAGAGTGTAGAGTTACATTCAGGCTATTTTAAGGCATTAAGGCATCAAAAAAATGTTTAAATATGGCACTTTGGTGATTTTAAGGGATAAAATTATTGACCACAGAAAAAGAACATTTTTTTTTCTTGGTGTGAAGAACATTTTAATAATCTAAAGAACCCTTTTCCGCTGTAAATAACCTTTTGAGCGATGGAAAGGTTCCATTGATGTTAAGGATTCTTCATGGAACAATAAATGCCAATAAAGAACCTTTATTTGTTATTTAGTAATTAGTAGTAAGGGATGACGTCATGGTAAATTATTCAAAGTTCGTAAATTCAAGGTATTAAAAATACCTTGTTTTATTATAAGCTCTTAAATAATTAATAAATACGTAGGCTAAATGAAGAATAAGAGAATATATTCTGTAATATATTATGCTGATATGTTTCCAAATCACCAATAAACGCTTTATTTGCCTAATAAACTTTTTTTTTTTTTTTTTTTTGCCTATGCTACAATGTAATTTTCAATTTTCTGAATAGTGTTGTGTATATGTTAACTTATAAACTGAAGAATAAAAATAAAAGTTTACTATCGAAACTTAAGAGATGGGCGTGTTATAACATGTAAGGAAGAACAGCTGAGGGAAGCGAGAAGGAATCGAAACTGAAACTTCTAGAAGGCTGGTTTAAATTCCCACACGGAACTATTGACAGTTTTGGTCTCTAGATCGACCAGAGAAGCTGCAGTACAAGAATCTGACATAATCTGAACTGTATTAAAACATTTTGGACATAAACACAGAAACAAAATGTCTGCCGAATCTGAAATGGAGAGGAAGATCATTGATTTCTTGAGACAAAAAGGGATAAGCACAGCTTTGATCATTGCTAAAGGAATCGGACTTGACAAATCCACCGTGAACAGACATTTGTATAGCCTAGAGAGATCAGAACAGGTGTTTAGATCTAACGACAAGCCTCCTGTTTGGGATCTAATGGAGAAGACGAATGGGATCAAACAAACAGTCAAAACACCAGAGAAAAAGTCTCTGACGACGACAGCAGAAACATGTGAAGAGAAAGATGTGAAGGATCTGCTGAGATCAGGGGGTTTAAAAGCCTGTCACATCGCCACTGCCCTGGGACAGCCAAAAAAATCTGTACAGAAACAGCTGTACAGTATGATGCAGACGGGTAAAGTGAAGAAATGTGACAAAAGTAGGTTGTGGATTCTGGAAGGCGAGGAGAGCAATGCAAGTCACAACCAAGAGAGGTTTGTGTTGTTCAGAGCACTTACAGCTCTGATTTATAATGCTTTTTGTGTGCCAGTGTTTTAGATAATATATTTTTTAAATGATTTGTTTTTGATTAGTTCCTGTTTTTATTTTCCAGTGATCTTAGACTGGGCTCAGTTGCAGGGTAAGCCACCAAAGTAACATGTTTAACTCATAAAATTCAGATTTAACAGGGAAATTGTTTATATGATAATGCATAATGATTTGCTGCTGCTGTTTGACATGTCTGTATCATCTGTAGGTTGTCTCAAAGTTTTGATGTGATCACAAAGCTTGGTGAAGGAGGATTTGGTTGTGTTTATAAAGTAAAGCATAAATTTGATGGGAAGATCTACGCTGTAAAGAAAGTCGTCTTAACTGGGTAAGATTATACAAGTCATGTCTAATTTTAGAAAGAACAGTTGTCATGATTGTGTGGTACAAAAAAAATCACAGAATGTACATTCATTCATTTGTTCACTCATACATTTATTTATTTATTCACACATTTGTTTATTTATTCATGCATTCATTCATTTACCATGCATTTATTTATTTATTCATTCATTAATTCATTTATATATTATGCATTCATTTATTCATGCATTTATTTATTTATTCATGCAATAATTCATACATTCATTTATTCATGCATTCATTTATTCACATTTATTTATTCATGCATTCATTCATTTACCATGCGTTTATTTATTAATGCATTTATTTATTATGCATTAATTTACCATGTGTTTATTTATTCATACATTAATTTATTCATGCATTCATTTATCATGCATTTATTCATTCATTCATTCATTATGCATTTTATTTATTCATACATTCATTTATTCATGCATGCATTCATTCATGTATCATGCATTTATTAATTTTAATAATTCATTCATTTATAAAACAGGGAAGCTGATTCTGAGGTGAAGGCATTGGCCAGTCTAGATCATCCAAACATAGTGCACTACATTACGTGTTGGCCGGATTCTGAGAGCTGCACATCAAACCAAGACAGAAACCAAAAGTAAGCAAGTCTCCATCGCTTTTGATAAAACACTGAGTACTTCTCAATAATGACGCTTATGTGTTTTATGTTCAGAACATCAGGTTCTTCATCAGGTGGAGTGACCTTTGATAGAGCTGGCTGTGAAGAGACGAATGATGATGATGATGAAGACGATGATGATGACGATGATGTCAGTGATGATGTCACATCAGGAATGGAAAGTCTGGGTGTGACAGCAGAGTATGTCCAGCATTTTTCTTATGAGATACTTGCTTCTATATAGTGTGAAATTTAAAAGAGTCCTTTTAGGGTAAACTATTATTACAGTGTTAGTTCAACTGGTCACGGGTTTGATTGTCTGTTCTCAGATCAGCATGGTCCTCTGGAAACCTGGACGCATTAAATCAGTGGGTTTATTTGTTTACGATAATTTATAACATAATAACTGCAAGAAATAGTTTATTTTTTAGAAAGAACCCTGATCATTTAATTTAGTGTTTAATGTCATGATCATGAATGCAATTACACAAAATCTCTATAAATTTAGCAGCATAAATTTAAGATGGATTAACAGTTACAAACAGTGCTGGGAAGATTACTGACAAATTGTAGTCCAATACTGATTACTTTTAGATTACTTTTGACCTAAGTCAAAACACATTCTTGAATAGAGATATTGGTCACACTTTAGATTAGGGTTCAATTCACACTATTAACTAACTATTAACTATGACTTTTGCCTCAATAAACTCCTACTTACTGATTATTAATAGTTAGTAAGGTAGTTGTTAGTTTGTTAGTAGTTGTCTTGCAGAATAAGGCATTAATATATGCTTTATAATTACTAATAAGCAGCCAATAACATTGCATGCTAAAGAGCAAATATTTAATAGTGCGAACTGGAGCTTAAACTAAAGTGTTACAGAAATATTTTGTACAATATTTGTATATGAAAGTACAAAGAGAAAGATAAACATGTAATACATATGTAATACTGGGTTGTAACATAAAATTAGTTACTACCACAACTAAAATATAATGTTTCTCAAAGCTGTGGTTGGTTTGGTTACAATACTTGTTTCATTTTAAGGGCCACAGGAAAGAAGCATTGACTAACAATATAAGCAAACTTCTAAAGAAAAATAAAATGATTATTCGAAATGTATTATATGAAATAATAAAGTATGATATGACCCCTTTAATGCAATACAAAGTAATGTTAAATATTCATCCAATGGTCATGCCTGTTCTTTCTCTGTGTGTTTCAGCAGCAGGACGTATTTGTTTATTCAGATGGAGTTCTGTGAGGGAGGAACACTGACTGAGTGGATACGGGCGAGAAATCGTACGAACAAACAGAGAACCCCGGTGGAAATCCATAAAATATTTTATGAAATTGTCAGTGGAGTGGAATACATCCATTCAAACAAGCTCATCCACAGAGACTTGAAGGTATTTGTTTTTAGTTGCTGGGAGACTATTGTGTTTTAACATATTAACAAATAAGCATTTTTCCCATATTTAACCATTTATACTTTCCTTTTAGCCTGATAACATATTGTTTGGCACGGATTGCAAAGTGAAGATCGGAGACTTCGGGCTGGTGGCGGCTCAGACCAATCACAGCGGTGGACCTATAGAGAGGTCAAAGAGAAGAGGAACACTGCAATATATGAGTCCTGAACAGGTGACATATTTTAATTATTGCTTTTTTAAATTTTAGCTTATACTCAAAGATTAGAGCTGTACAAGTACCCTTTATACTAATAAAATTATTGTTTACCTTAGGAAAATAAGAGGAATTATGATGAAAAAACAGACATTTTCCCTCTTGGACTCATATGGTTTGAGATGCTCTGGAAAGTTTCCACCGGTATGGAGAGAGCAGAGGTCAGTGTTTTAATGACAGTCATCAATATTGACTGTATTCACTGTCTTTAGTGATATTTGCAGATGTTTTTATTTATTTATTTTTTTTCTTACATTGCAGCTGTGGCAAGATCTGAGAAATCAAATGTTTCCGGAAGGTTTTTGTGACAGTTATCCAACTGAAGTAAGATTTCACCCAGGGTGCAAATACACAATGGCCTTCAGCTGGGTGAAAGAGTTGGGGGGAGGGTTTGCACACACACACACACACACACACACACCGATCAGGCATAACATTATGAGCACTGACAGGTGAAGTGAATAACACTGATCATCTCTTCATCACGGCACCTGTTACTGGGTGGATATATTAGGCAGCAAGTGAACATTTTGTCCTCAAAGTTGATGTGTTAGAAGCAGGAAAAATGGGCAAGCGTTTAATGCACAGGTAGTTCCAAGTCAGTTTAATCACTGTTCTGTATTAATGCGCTGAATTTCATTAGAGCACATGCACACAATACGCCACTCGCACACAGAGATCGGATCACGCTCCACACACAGAAACATTAAACTTATCTTCAACATAACGTCCAATCCCCCATAATTCGCACCTTGATTTTATGTTCAAATAAATACTGACTGGACTGAGTTTAGCCTACTATAATTTTGTTGTGCTTCTTTTTCAGAATAAATTCATCAAGAAGATGCTGTCCTTCACACCGGAGGACAGGCCACATGCAAAAGACATCAAAGAAAAACTTGAGAAGTTTTTCTCTCTGGACCAGAATCTCTTAAGCCAGAAAACAGTTTGAGATTTTTGTATTAAACTCAGAGTCAACTCAAAATAATGTTTTACCGCAGAGTACTTCTTCTGTCAGATGTTCTGATGATTTTAGCAATTTATTCATGATTTAATGAACTGTTTAATGATCTTATTATCTTAAAGGGTTAGTTCACCCAAAAATGAAATTTCTGTCATTTATTACTCACTCTCATGTCGTTCATCTTCAGAACACAAATTAAGATATTTTTGATGAAATCCGATGGCTCAGTGAGGCCTGCATAGGGAGAAAGACAATTTAAACTTTTAATGTCCAGAAAGCTACTAAAGACAGTTCATGTGACTACAGTGGTTCAACCTTAATGTTACGAAGCGACGAGAATAATTTTTGTGAGCCAAAAAAACCCCAAAAGCGACTTTATTCAACAATATCTAGTGATGGGTGATTTCAAAACACTGCTTCATGAAGCTTTACGAATCTTTTGTTTCGAATCAGTGGTTCGGATCATGTATTAAACTGCCAAAGTCATGTGAACTATTGAAATTTCAAAAAACTTATGACGTAACGAAGCCTCATTTACTGAAATCACATGACTTTGGCAGTTTGATATGCACTCCGAGCAACTGATTCGAAACAAAAGATTCGTAAAGCTTCATGAAGCAGTGTTTTGAAATCGCCCATCACTAGATATTGTTGAGTAAAGTCGTTATTTAGTTTTTTTGGTGCACAAAAAATATTCTTGTCGCTTCGTAACATTAAGGTTGAACCACTGTAGTCACATGATCTGTTTTAAATACGTCTTTTGTAGCTTTCTTGGTATTTGAAAGTCTAAGTTAACTTTAAAATATAAAATCATAAAATGTTGAGAATAATCAGATTTTCTAGGATTTCTTCTAGAATATATTTTTTTAAATTTCACAAGTTGCACTTTAGTCTTATTTTGTTTTCATCTTAAAAATACATTTTAATGATGTTGTGTGGATACTTTTTACAAAACTAACCATGAACGTAATTTCATAATGTTACTGTAGTGTTGGCTGCAAAATTAAGTTGTATTTACAACTGCAGCTAAAGTATAATGTTTCTCAAAGTTGTAATTGCTTCGGTTACAATGTAACCAGACTGCAACCAAAATACAACATTGTGTAATGGGAAAACATTTTGTGCTTGCTGGGAAAATCGCTGCTCATGTTGATTTTTTGTTGAATGTTGAATGTACTGCATATATGGAATAAAACAGAAAGAAAGAAAACTATAATGTTATTACTCATGTTTTAATACTTGCTTGTAATAATTTTTTATTTATTGGATACAATATTAAACTCACATTTTGTTATAAATAATATTTGTTTTTTTATTACAATATTACTATATAAAAAAAAGAAACCCTCAAAAACAATTTCCATGTATGTTGTGATATCCATAGACAGTAAAAGAAATCGGGGCAAATAATTTGCGTCACCCACTTCCGGTGTGACAGAGTATGATGCAGTGCTCGTCTATTTCCACTAGCTGTCGCTGTTACTGCACTGATTGTCCACACATGCGTTTCTGTTCTACACTACAGAAAGCACAGTCTATGACAGAAAGTCTGTAAGTTTGTTATTTTTCGATAAATATACACGATGTTAATGTTGTCATTAATGTCTCGGAGGTTTCAATAGCAACTATCATACGGCCCAGATGAATTCATGTCGACTTTGCCGTTGGTGTTGACTTTAATGTCAAAATTTTTGGTTTTGATTTTCATATTTGTTAACCGTCATATTCTATACGGTCAGGAAATTATAAATACCAAATAGAAATATTTTGACAGTAGGTTAGTCATTTTATGTGTTTTTAGAATAGCTGTATTGGATTTTTGTGAGGATAGATTTTGTTTTTAACATTACTCGAAGAGAAATTCATGTTTTGTTTAATAATAAAGCAATAAGCCCTGTGAAGCCGTGGTTTACAGTTAATTTACAACGGCTAAAGTGCGTTGTTATGCACGACGCGCGGGAAAGTGCCTTTAACTACCTTAAGACGGCTTAAGTGGTCTTATTGCTTTTATAAAGATTTTATGGCAATTTTTCATAAAATAAACACAGACACAAAAAGGTAATGCTATTAAATAAAAAATATTATTCTTCCGCCAAACAATGTAGTTCTTCTGAAGCGGAATGACGAATGACGCTGTGGCGCAGTAATACTGATGTAATGCGGTCACAGGCGAATTCTGCCTTCACGAGCTGTCAGAAATGTGATAATTCCCACTTCTGAAGTCGTGATTACGAGCTCATCGCATTCAACTTACGAAATAGCTGGGCTTAACATTACATGTGCAATTTTTACCTAGGAAACTACGATAATTCCGAGAGCATGACAACAGCTTCGAACACAGCTCAACCAATCATAATCAAGTTGCGAAACTAGCCATTTTATAACATAAAAATTACACTATAGCTCTAGCATGAATTTTGTAGCTTTTTTAAGCCAGAAAAACATGTTGAAATGCGTGGATAAATAAAAAAAATTTGAATACTTAGACAAACCGAACATTTACGGTGCTTATTTGTCCTTCATTTCATGGAAAAGAGCAGCATGAACATTCTGCAGAATTTGTCCATTTATGCTCCACCGAAGAAAGAAAGTCATATGGATTAGGAACAACATGAGGGTGAGTAAGTGATCACTTACAGCATCATTTGTCCACGTATTCAAATTACTAGACCGGATTGTATAATACAGTGCCACTTGAAAGTTTGGGAACCCCTTGCAGAATCTGAAAATTTTAACAAAGTAAGAGAGATCATACAAAATGCATGTTATTTTTTGTTTAGTACTGTCCTGAGTAAGATATTTTACATAAAAGATGTTTGCATTTAGTTCACAAGACAAAACAATAGCTGAATTTATTAAAATAACCCCATTCATAAGTATGTGAAGCATTGATTCTCAATACTGTGTGTGGTTACCTGATGATCCACGACTGTTTTTATGTTGTGTGATGGTTGTTCATGAGTCTCTTGTTTGTCCTGAACAGTTAAACTGAGCTCTGTTCTTCAGAAATTTCCTCCAGCTCCTGCAGATTCTTCAGTTTTCAAGCATTTTTGCATATTTGAACCCTTTCCAGCAGTGACTGAATGATTTTGAGATCCGTCTCTTCACACTGAGGACAACTGAGAGACTCAAACACAACTATTAAAAAAGGTTCAAACATTCACTGATGCTCCAGAAGGAAACACGATGCATTAAGAGTTGGGGGGTGAAAACTTTTGAACCAGATGAAGAAGTCCAAATTTTTCTTATTTTGTTTAAATTTTTTTTTTTTTTCATTTACTATTGCTCTTCGGAAGCAACAGAAGATACTTGCATGTTTCCCAGAAGACAAAGTACAATTTACCTTGATATTCAAATTGCAAAAGTTTTCACCCCCTATCTCTTAATGCATCGTGTTTCCTTCTGGAGCATCAGTGAATGTTTGAAACTTTTTTAATAGTTGTGTTTGAATCCCTCAGTTGTCCTCAGTGTGAAAAGATGGATCTCAAAATCATTCAGTCACTGCTGGAAAGGGTTCAAATATGCAAAAATGCTTGAAAACTGATGAATCTGCAGGAGCTGGAGGATTTTTCTGAAGAACAGAGCTCAGTTTAACTGCTCAGGACAAACAAGAGACTCATGAACAACCATCACAAAACACAAAAACAGTCGTAGATCATCAGGTAACCACACACAGTATTGAGAATCAATGCTTCACATACTTATGAACTGGGTCATTTTAATAAATTCAGCTATTTTTTTGTCTTGTGAATTATGTGTAAACATCTTTTATGTAAAATATCTTAATCAGGACAGTACTAAACAAAAAATAACATGCATTTTGTATGATCTCTCTTATTTTGTCAAAATTTTTCACATTTTCACAGATTCTGCGAGGGGTTCACAGACTTTCAAGCGACGCTATATTTACATATCACAGATTATATATGAAGCTTTCTTTTCCCAGAGAGACACATGCCAGCTCTTACAGTACGTCACTGCGAGCCCAAGCGCTCTGTTGTACGTCTGACTGAATGGAGGCTTTAGACAAAACAACACTCTTTTATAATGGACGAGCAGCTACAGTGTGCATCTAAAAAAAGATATGAATGAGTATATTATTGGCAAGAACAACATTACTTTCATTGTTTACCGTAGTAGAAAGCACATCCTGCCTCTTACTGTCAGAAGTTTACTCAGCATCATATTTGTTCACTTGATAATTTATTTTAAGGATTTATGTTATAACCTATAAAATCAGTCATTATTATTTTATTTTTGCTGAAATAATGCAGGTAATCTAATCCAGTGGTCTAAACAGCAATAGGGTTTGATCATTTCTCTTTTATTAATGTAGAAAACAAAAAGTCTTACAAAGTGACACATGAGTGCAAAAGCCAACAAAGATACAAACTGTACAATCAAACACTAAAAATGTATTTATAAAAACAATGGACAACAATCCAACTCCTAATTCTGAACATTTCAAAATAAATACTTTTATTTTATTCTTCATAAAATTATCATTCTGTTAATGCATTTGTCTATAGAAAAATGTGTATCTCCAAAAATAGAAATTTTCCACGTGATGTTTCACAGTTCAGGCCAAGTTTTGTTAAACAGGTTTGTGTCCTAAATCTGAATAGAACTGAAATGAAGAAGCTGATTTTGTTTATAGAGCAGCAACATGAAAAGAGCAACAAAAGGTTTCAGAATGTTAGTATACTTATCTAGTATACATAATATATTAATATATATATGCTTATGTATATAATTGACAGTGTAAACTCAGAAAAAATAGCTTGATTCAGAGTAGAATCTGAGGCGAATACTACTGGCCTAAAAGTTTAAAGAATATAACGCAATGATGAATGCACGCTTTTGGCAGCATTGATTATGAAAGAATTTTCCCATTCATTTTCTCTATAGGATGAAAAGATGAAGAAATTGCATTTAATTTCTTTAATGATGCAATGAACTACTTTTCCAGTAAGGCATTGCAAATAATCGAAGCAAAAACAACTGTACAATATAAAACTATTGACTTAAAGTCACTGATTATAAAATATATTTTAGGTTTATATGTAAATAAATATATTTATGATATTTAAAAACTAATGTTTAATACAAATACAAGTATTTAAATGTACAAGTATTAGTATGTGGAATGTAGGGAGACTCGATTAATTAATTTGCAGTGCATCATGGGACTTCTCTGATTGATCTCTCCCCAGGATTATGGGTAGTGTTTTTGAAATCACATTTAATTCTACGGAAACATAACGCAGCGCTTCACTCGGCAACTCTGCACATTATTGGCAAGATTTTAATTCTTTATAGAGAAAATGACTGGTAGTTTTGCTTCCAGAGCCCAACTGTGGTCTTATATTGAGATACCTTAATAAATATCTGTGGAAATGTACTATTACCCATGACTGACTCCACAGTGATGGGGAATGTGCAAAATAATCAGACTCCTCAATGGGAAAGTTCTAGTAGGGATTTAACTCCTCTGGCACTAGACGAGAGTCTTCACTTTCGACGTAGGCGGTGAAACTGTTGTTCTGAGAGCTCCAGTCATAGCTGTCCGGCGTAAGACTGTGAATGAAAAGCAATGATGCATTAAACTGTTGTGGTCAAATGAATCCTCTGGTGCTCCTCATTTAGGGGTCACACTCATACCTTGATGAACCTCAATGAAATAAATGTGCTATATTATAATATACAATAATATTTTTCTTTAATATTTTGCATTTTGAGGAGATTTCAGAGTACTAAATAATATTCACCTTTAAATTATGCACCATTTATTTTTATATAAAATATTGCAATTTATGCAGTAAGTCAAAAATAGAGCAAAAGTATTTAAAGTTCACTTCAGAATTAAATTGTCTTTCTTTCTTCAGTCGAAAAGAAATTAAGGTTCCAGGATTTTTCTCCATATAGTGGATTTTCACTGGGGTTCAACGGGTTGAAGGTCCAAATGTCATTTTCAGTGCAGCTTCAGAGAGCTCTACATGATCCCAGACGAGGAATAAGAGTCTTATCTAGAGAAACAATCAGTCGTTTTCTAAAAAAAAAATAAAATTATATACTTTTTAACCACAAATGCTCATCTTGCACTGCTCAGTGATGCGCCACGCATTACTTAAAGGTGCCCTAGAACCCCTTTTCATAAGATGTAATATAAGTATAAGGTGTTCCCTGAATGTGTCTGTGAAGTTTCAGCTCAAAATACACCATAGATTTTTTTTATTCATTTTTTAACTGCCTATTTTGGGGCATCATTAAATATGCGCCGATTCAGGCTGCGGCCCCTTTAAATTCTCGCGCTCCCTGCCCCCGGAGCTCGCGCTTGCCTTAAACAGCATAAACAAAGTTCAAACAGCTAATATAACCCTCAAAATTGATCTTTACAAAGTGTTCGTCATGCAGCATTGTCTAATCGCGTAAGTATGGTATTTATTTGGATGTTTATATTTGATTCTGAATGAGTTTGAGGCTATGCTCCGTGGCTAACAGGCTAAAGCTAACATTACACACTGTTGGAGAGATTTATAAAGAATGAAGTTGTGTTTATGAATTATACAGACTGCAAGTGTTTAAAAATGAAAATAGCGATGGCTCTCTTGTCTCCGTGAATACAGTAAGAAACGATGGTAACTTTAACCACATTTAACAGTACATTAGCAACATGCTAACAAAACATTTAGAAAGACAATTTACAAACGTCACTAAAAATATCATGTTATCATGGATCATTTCAGTTATTATCGCTCCATCTGCCATTTTTCGCTGTTGTTCTTGCTTGCTTACCTAGTCTGATGATTCAGCTGTGCACAGATCCAGACGTCCTGCCCTTGTCTAATGCCTTGAACATGGGCTGGCATATGCAAATATTGGAGTCATACATATTAATGATCCCGACTGTTACGTAACAGTCGGTGTTATGTTGAGATTCGCCTGTTTTTCGGAGGTCTTTTAAACAAATGAGATTTACATAAGAAGGAGGAAACAATGGAGTTTGAGACTCACTGTATGACATTTCCATGTACTGAACTCTTGTTATTCAACTATGCCAAGATAAATTCAATTTTTCATTCTACGGCTCCTTTAATCATGTTGGAAAGGTCACGCATGATGTAGGCAGAAGTACCACGGTAAGGCAAACAACTCCATCTAATTTAGTCCTCCAACTTCAAAATCGTCCAACATCGTTGTTTTACCTTTTTTGTAAAGGGCGTTTGACTTAGGGCCTGTTTACTGGTCACTTCATGCATTTTCTCTGATCGGATAGCTATCTGATCGTGAAAAGACCGGGTCTAAATGCCTTCCGAAAAGCATTCGAGACGGATATAAATCCGATCGCTCAAACCACTTCAGGAGGTGGTCTGGGACGCATTCCAGTCAAAACTGAAAAGGTCTAAATGCATCTGGTTGTTGAAACCACATATTTAAATTGAACTCCTCCCAAAAATACTAAAAAATAAACGCGTGAGAGCGTGTTATAGGCTAAATAACATGTTATAGACAGATATGACAGCACTACTGCATCACGCATCGCCACAGAGGAAAATCTCTTCAGCAAGACAATGTGCAAACTGCCACAAATCAAACTGAAAGTAAGTCGCAGGCACTCAAAACACAATCATCTTCATTAAAGGTGTCATCGAATTGAAAATTGAATTTACCTCGGCATAGTTGAATAACAAGAGTTCAGTACATGGAAATGACATACAGTGAGTCTCAAACTCCATTGTTTCCTCCTTCTTATATAAATCTCATTTGTTTAAAAGACCTCCGAAGAACAGGCGAATCTCAACATAACACCGACTGTTACGTAACAGTCGGGATCATTAATATGTACGCCCCCAATATTTGCATATGCCAGCTCATGTTCAAGGCATTAGACAAGGGCAGCCAGTATTAACGTCTGGATCTGTGCACAGCTGAATCATCAGACTAGGTAAGCAAGCAAGAACAACAGCAAAAAATGGCAGATGGAGCGATAATAACTGACATGATCCATGATAACATGATATTTTTAGTGATATTTGTAAATTGTCTTTCTAAATGTTTCGTTAGCATGTTGCTAATGTACTGTTAAATGTGGTTAAAGTTACCATTGTTTCTTACTGTATTCATTGAGACAAGTATTATAAGTATACTATTAAGTATACTGTTTTCATTATTAAACACTTGCAGTCTGTATAATTCATAAATACAACTTCATTCTTTATAAATCTCTCCAACAGTGTGTAATGTTAGCTTTAGCCACGGAGCACAGCCTCAAACTCATTCAGAATCAAATGTAAACATCCAAATAAATACCATACTTACGCGATTAGACATGCTGCACGACAAACACTTTGTAAAGATCCATTTTGAGGGTTATATTAGCTGTGTGAACTTTGTTTATGCAATGATAGAGTCAGAGCTCGGGAGGGGGAGCGCGAGATTTAAAGGGGCCGCAGCCTGAATCGGCGCATTTCTAATTATGCCTCAAAATAGGCAGTTAAAAAAATTAATTTAAAAAAATCTATGGGGTATTTTGAGCTGCAACTTCACAGACACATTCAGGGGACACCTTAGACTTATATTACATCTTGTAAAAAAAACATTCGATGGCACCTTTAAAAGTAATGAGACTAAATGATGCTGCCGCACTCTCTCCAATTGCGGTCTTTGATTTTGAAATTAGCTGATCAATAAAATGCAGCTCATATTTGTTGCTTTCGGTGACGTAAACTCCATGAAATCTGCATATAGCGCAGGAATTGAAGATCGATTTTTATAAATTAGATAGCTATCTGATCAGAGAAAATGCATGAAGTGACCAGGTGTAAACAGGCCCTTAGTCTTTGCATGTTCGCTTTGTAGACACTGGATCAGTGTTTCCGCCTCCGTCACGCGTGACCTTTCCAATATGATTACGTAATGCATGGCGCATCACAGAGCAGTGCAAGATGAGCATTTGTGGTTAAAAATATATATATACGTTTTTTTTTTTTTTAGAAAATGACCGATTGTTTTGCTAGATAAGACTCTTATTCCTCATCTGGGATCATGTAGACCTCTTTGAAGCTGCACTGAAACTGACATTTGGACCTTCAACACGTTGAACCCCAATGAAGTCCACTATATGGAGAAAAATCCTGGAATGTTTTCCTCAAAAACCATTTCTTTTCGACTGAAGAAAGAAAGACATAAACATTCAAATTGTAATTCTAATCCTTTAAAATCCACTGAATTGGTGTCATCTGGTGGAAAGACATAAAGAAAATCATCTGTAATGCCATGATGTAACCACTATAAAGCCCTATATAAATATATATACAGGGTTGTGTATTCCATAGTTGCTGAGAACAGTGTTTTCAGACATAATTACTTACTTTTGTTAGATTTTGCATTTGCATTTTAGACTGAGCACCAAACTTGACTGACATACCTGGCTTGAATGTTTTGTGGGATGATACTCCATGCGAGGTCATCATCGCTGTCATAACGCCGGGGGTTGTCAAAGAAATAAGCTCTAGATGAGAACATGTGCCCAGGGATCACTGCTGCACTCTGAAAACCAGAGAGATGAGAGGGTCTGTTTTTAGCATGCTATTGAAAATGTAATTTATTTCTGTGATGTACAGTCTTCAGTGTCACATCATAAATCTCGTACCCGATCCTGAGCCGGCTTACGAACTCTGAAAAAGAAGACCACCAGGGAAGTGGGCAGCAGCTCCCAAACAAACAGAATCACCCCAAAAACCACGTAACCAGCATCACCTAATGTCGACTTCAGATCTGCCTGTAGAATAAAGTAAATCAGCAATATTGCCAAATTCATCAAGACACATTAATTCATCAAAATGAAAATAAAAGTACTAAAGACGCTAGCTCAATTTACTTGCATTTTAAATGCATTACTTTAACCACAATTTTATTCTGTGGTAATTGGCATTTGATGCAATTGTTAAAAATTGTCACTAGAGTTTAATTTGCATTGAACCTGGAACATTTGTTCCCTTTCTGTTATGGGTATTTGGCACGTACTTGGTCTGATACGTTGTACCAGTCGTAGTTGAATGAGTTGATGCTCTTGACTTTTGTCAGTGCCAGCACCACTAAGTTGTAGCACGCGCGGGATGAGTACAGCAGGATCACTGTCACTCCGATTACAGTCACCTGACACACAGATGTTCCCTAGACAGACGAGATGAGACGTGACATTCAGATCTGACTCAATTCTGGTACAAAACACCATCCGATTCATTTTACAATGGATAAAATATACAGAGATTTACACTGACTTTATGATCTATTCCACTCTGTGGGGGTTTAAATTGAAAAACAATAACAACAACAACAAAAATCAATTTAAAATGTTAAATAATCTTGATTTACATGTACAAGTGGACTTGGGAAGACTGGTGCATTGTCAAAAGACAACAAACTTTCTAAGACTGACACCAGGGGAATGTATGGAAAATACACTGTAAATGCTTTTCCATACCATCTTTTTTAAAGAGATCATTTCCTTCTGGTTAGCCCATTAAAATGCTTTGGCTGTTAAAATGGATCATTCATTTTTTCAGATGTTCAAAAACTTTCAAGCCAACTAACAGAGAATGATCTCAGACCTTTAACAAACGTTCTGGCAACAAAGCAAAATCCCCAGAGTTAAATTAACTCTGCTCAGAGTATGCATGGTCCCTCTCTAAATAGTGTTAAAGTAACACTAAAGCAGAGTTAAAGTTAATGAAATAATTAAGCAATTAATTAAGTGATGATTGTGCATTAGTGATGAACACCTGCTGTTAACAAGCAGAATCACTGAAGAAATGAGAAACACAAGAACTACAACTGACTTCAGTTACAGCCTTATTAATTGCTTAATTATCTCATTAACTTTAACTCTGCTTCAGTGTTATTTTAACACTATTTAGAGAGGGACCATATGTACTCTGAGCAGAGCTGATTTAACTCTGGGGATTTTGCTGTGAAGGTTCTCTCAAAGTTATGAACAAACGTTGAGAATGTTCGTTTAGAGTTATCTGTTCTTTAATAATGTTCTCAAAACATCCTTAATAGAGTGCTTTTTCTTGAAATGTTTTAGTTGGATGTTCATCTAACATTTTTTAAATGTTACTACTTGTTTCAGAATGTTCAGAGAACATTCAAAAGTAACATTTCTCATAATGTTTGCAAAATGGAATGTTCATTTAATGCTTGAATAACTAAGAAAAAAACATTTTTAAAACATATGACACTTTTTGAACATTCAGAAATAACATTTTTAACTTGATGGGAAAGGATATTGTTAGCTCGCTTTTTAAAGTAAAAGACAAAAAACACACCCATCTTCTTCTGTATTATAGTATATTCATGTTGACTTTAATCTTTCTGTATAACATATCACAGCTTTCATCTGTTTTAATTTGTCATATTTGTGTTTCGTTACCTTGGACTCCAGGTAGATGTTGGCCAAAGACATCTTGGCGATCTTGTAGAGACACAGTGAGAGAGAGATGGCACAGAGGACAAACAGAGTGTCGTTGATGGCCACACGCACCAGCACTACAGTCTCTGTGTCGGCCTTTGTCATCTTCACCAGCAGCGCACAGGTCAGGTTCACCAGCAGGAAGATGATGCTGATGCACAGGAACAGCAGGTACAGCGGCAGCCTGACGACACATGACAGCGTTTATTACGAGTGCAGCTCTCAATACAGAGTTCAGTTAAATACTGTGTAACATGCTGCTAGTGCATTATTACAGTAAATGCATGAAAGAATATATATATACTGTATATATATATATATATATATATATATATATATATATATATATATATACACACACCGATCAGGGATAACATTACGACCACCTTCCTAATATTGTGTTGGTCCCCTTTTGCTGCCAAAACAGCCCTGACCCGTCGAGGCATGGACTCCTCTAGACCCCTGAAGGTGTGCTGTGGTATCTGACACCAAGATGTTAGCAGCAGATCCTTTAAGTCCTGTAAGTTGTGAGGTGGAGCCTCCATGGATCGGACTTGTTTGTTCAGCACATCCCACAGATGCTCCATTGGATTGATTACAGTAGCTCGTCTGTTGGATCAGACTACACAGGCCAGCCTTCGCTCCCCACGTGCATCAATGAGCCTCGGCCGCCCATGACCCTGTCACCGTTTCACTTTTGATAGATACTGACCACTGCAGACCGGGAACACCCACAAGAGCTGCAGTTTTGGAGATGCTCTGATCCAGTCGTCTAGCCATCACAATTTGGCTCGTCAAACTCGCTCAAATCCTTACGCTTGCCCATTTTTCCTGCTTCTAACACATCGACTAAATGTTCCCTTCCTGCCTAATATATCCACACACTAACAGGTGCTGTGATGAAGAGATAATCAGTGTTATTCACTTCACCTGTCAGTGCTCATAATGTTATGCCTGATCGGTGTGTGTATGTATATATATATATATATATATATATATATATATATATATATATATAATATATATATTATGGATCCATATTCACCTGTACTTCTGAAGTTCTGGTGAATATTTAGACTTGGCCTTGAAAATTACCTGTCCCAGAAAACAAGCATGTTAGTGTAAATATCACATGCAAAAAGCATTTTTAAGCCAAGAATAACACATTCAGGATCATAAAATTCAGGTCACCACACACTTTCATCATAACATTGTTAATGCAAGATTGTTAAGCAAGCGCTTCTCAGGTTTACTGCTCGCCTCCATTATAAACATTGACATATCAACATGCTCTTATTACATAAGATCTGATTCAGGCAGTGTGAGGGACTAAAGTGTGTTATTATATACTGTAAAGAGTGAAAATGTGCAGTTGTTAACTTAATGACCTATTTCAACCTGATCTGACACTTATTATCCTGTTCATTCTACAGTAAAAGCTCTTTTATTCCAAAAAATGCACTGTAGAAAACAGTGACAACAGGATAGTATTTTTCTTAACTGTTCTTACTGTATATTACATGCCAAAAGTAAGTGGACAGTTGATTGTCGAACATTTAAAATATGTATTGTTAAATTTAAATCAGTTGGTGACTCGCTGTAAATAATTCACAGTTTTTTTACTGTAGTGTCTTTTACAGTGAGTGTAAATGCATCAGACCGCAGTGAATGATTTCACTTCTCTTTTTTTACTCACGCTGCACTCCCACACATATGATTCATTTGCATAGGCAGCTTTAATCACAATAAAACAGGAAGAATATTTCTGTACTGCAACATCTCTAGCTGCTTTTGAACAGTGTGAATTGTGAGAACGTACAATACATGAATTGACATAAGCACTAGTGTAGGAGTGAATCAATAATAACAGCTCTCTATAATTTAGATATATGATATATGCAGCAAATATCATGGATGGAGATTTTTTTTCTCCTATAATGTACAGTATGATTACATAATCCACACGGAGAGAGATTAAGATGCTGTTATAAGTCAAGCTGATTAAAAAGACAGACATGAAAAATGACAGGTTTTACTCCTGAGATAAATCTGATTTTATTTGCTTGATTTTATCATTCAGAAATTGATATTTTGAATGAGATATTATTTAAAATTTTAGTTAAAGTCTTAGTAGTTTTGTTTGTTTAAAATGAATTATATATATATATATATATATATATTTATTTATTTTTTATAAACACATATATATATATATATATAAACAAACAGCACAATTATTAAAACAAACTAAAATTTAAAATAATATCTCATTCAAAAGATTGAAATATATATGTAATATAATAATATATAATATATATGTATATATTTCAATATTTTCAATTAGATATTACATTTTAGTTTTTTGTTGTCTTAAGCCGAGTTCAGACTGCACGATTTTCAAAGCAATCGGGTCACTGTTGTTTTCACACTGCATGACTATCTTGGCCAGCATTCAGTCGCTGCTGTGTTCAAACTGCACGATGGATCGGCGACAGAAGGTTTCACACTGCATGACTTTACAATAGGAAGAATCGCCGACAACTCTGTCTGACACGCAAACTACGTTTCACAGCCAAACACACGGGAGATGTGACAAGGAAACAACGCGATATCACGCAAGACCGTTATTATTATTATTAAAAACGGTAGCCGGCAAGAAGCTTGAAATATGAATTGCCGGTGCGCTGATTTGCAGCGAAAACAAGAAAAAGAAAAAAAGAATATGGAGGAGGAAATGGTTGGGGAGACGGTGGATTGTGTGTTCTGCAATGAGAGTTGGAGGTAAATACAAACTTTTTAATGTGCTTGTGCTTTGTGCTTTTTAATGTTTGTGCTTTGTTTCTGTTTGATAGAATTGTAATGTTTATCTGAAATGAAGCCATGCTTGCTGATGTTGTGGTCTATAACTCCTCCCCGAACTCCCCGCTGCTCTGTATCTTGCTCTCTCATTGGCTGTCAGTCATCGCCGATGTAGTTTTCAGTCAGAGCACTTTTCACACAGCAGGATTTTTAATCGCCGACAGGTCCAGATATTTAGCATGCCAAATATCTCACGGGTGTCGGCGACTCGTCGGCGATTCTCTCAGATCGCGTCTTTGCTCATTCACACTGCGTGATTGTCACTCGCGTGAACGAGCTCCGATTTGCTTGTGATTTCGGGCATTTGTCGCGATTTCTCAAAACCTGTTGGCGAGCCAAATCAGGGCTAAAATCGTGCAGTCTGAACTCGGCTTCAGTCTTTAACTAAAATTTAAAATATTTCAATGAAATTGAAATATATATGTAATATAATAATAATATACATATAATAAATATGTATTTCAATATTTTGAATGATATATTATTTTACATTTTAGTTTTTTGTTGTCTTAGTCTTTAACTAAAATGTAAAATAATATATCATTCAAAATATTGAAACATGTAATATAATAATAATAATAATAACAATAATAATATAGCCTATATATATAAACAAACAACAACATTATTAGAACTTTAACTAAAATGTAAAATATGTAAAAAATATATATATTAAATATATTTTATATAATTATATATATAATTTTTTTTTAATTATATATATATATATATATATATATATATATAGAGAGAGAGAGAGAGAGAGGCTGCATTGGACAGTTGGCCAGTTTTTAACCCTCCTTTTTTAACCTTTAGTTTTTAACCCACACTTTTTGATGTGATGAATAAAATTAAAACAGAAAAATGCATTACATACAGGGTTGCAAAGGCACATTGCCAAACATCAAACCAGTTTAAATGTAAGTGATACCAAAATAACACTGGAGGTGGTTGGATAAATAAAAGAGTGATTGATGTCAAGCGAAAAGTAAAGTCGTTTCAGTGTTAATACATTTTAGTGAAAGATAAAACAGATAATTTCTCCTTAGAATGAATAATGCATAATAAGAGCAGGAGCAGTATGTCCAATATATTTTACTCTTAGTGTAATCCGCTCTCATAAACTTACATGTGACCTGCAGTCTTAAAACCAGATTTTACCATCACCACAATAGCAAGGTTCAAAGGACACTTGTCTAACTCACCTGTGCGAAATAAAGATTCATGAGGCTGAGCGTGAAGAACTGCAGGCAGACGGGAAAACAGTAGAGCAGCCAGAAAGAGAAGGGTCCCAGCGTGTTGGCTGTCACGCAGTTTCTGAAATAAAATGAGAAGAGCAGCGCACGCAGAGCCGCCCACAGCAGACACAAGAACAGAAACACAGTCTGGTAGCTGAAGCGCTTGTGTCGGTATCGCAGCACCAGCCACAGCTGCGCGTACACGAACGCAAAGAGCAGCGAGTAGAAGACGGTGTACGCCACCGTCAGACCCAGCTTCACGTACGGCGGCACGGCCGGGCTGAATGTTGGCAGAGGAGGGAGGGACTCGTTCTCCATGGGTCTCTTTTCCTCCTGCCCTGGAGAAGGAAGTCTAGAAGGGGCTTTTCCTCGTCTGCCGGCTTCTGCAGCTCCTCCTTCTCTTGTTAAATCACTACAGCCAGCGGTCTGCTGCAAACCAGCTTGCGAGAGTGACTGAGAAGGACTGGGATTTAGGGGAAGGAAATGAGAAAGAAAGAGGAAAAGAAAGCATGCAGCACTTCCTCCTGTGGCGCTGGAGTGCATGAACCGCATTCAGCTGGCAGGAAGGCTCATTGTGCAGCGGGCAGTGAAAGCAGGAGGGAGGGAGGGAGGACGGCCCCTCTGACGCTGTGTTGACGTGCTGTGCTGTACCTTTAACCCTGCATTCAAGCTTCCCAGCTCTGACAAACTCCCACGGGATGCTCATGGTTCTTTCTCTTCCCAATTTGACTGTTTACAGGTTTGCACATACAGTGGTGGTCAAAAGTGATGTCTGGATTATGAAAATTTAATCTTTACCCTTTATTCAAATATGATTAAAAATGTGTTAAAGGTTTTGTAATCATATTGCGTTGTGCTTGGAGTCAATTGTATTATTTGCGATTAATGACGCAATGAAACATTCCAAATTTGGCCAGGCTGTCATACAAAGAAACTATGAAAACACTTTAAAAAACACTGCTTACATTTAAGCTTGTTTAACAAATATTAGAAGTAAAAATTAAACATTTAGAAGTAATTCAAGTGTAATTGACCAGTCTCTGTTGTCCTGTTTCCACTGTAACAGCGCTGGATCTCTTGCCGGAGATGGCTCGCATTCGACGGGGAAACTCCATAACCTGTCCAGAAATAATAGAACATATAGAACATATTTTAACATCCTAAGTATTTATATTCTGTATCTTTTTGAGTAAAATCATAACATTTTATGCAAGGCATCAGGCGTTTCCATCACGCGAAAAGACCGATGCAACACTCGTTTAGGTGATTCACATAACGCCCCTGTATGTTGCTTTGGATAAAATTAAACGATAAACAGAACAATAACGATTTTTTAGATACAATAAAACGTACACAAACCTGTATTTTACCGAAGACATGCACCAATTTGATGGAGCTGCACTGCTCTCTCCTGAAGAGGGCCTGCGATAAATAACTCAACCCCTGGGTTGTTAAGTCTGACCCAGGATCTGGGTAACACGAAAACTACCCAAACACTTGGTTGTTACGTCTGATCCAGGATCTGGGTAACACAAAAACGACCCAAACACTGGGTTGTTACGTCTGACCCAGGATCTGGGTAACACAAAAACTACCCAAACACTGGGTTGTTACGTCTGTCCCGGGATCTGGGTAACACGAAAATGACCCAAACACTGGGTTGTTACGTCTGACCCGGGATCTGGGTAACACGAAAACGACCCAAACCCTGGGTTGTTACATCTGATCCAGGATCTGGGTAACACAAAAACTACCAAAACACTGGGTTGTTACGTCTGACCCAGGATCTGGGTAACAAGAAAATGATCCAAACACTGGGTTGTTACGTCTGACCCAGGATCTGGGTAACACAAAAACTACCCAAACACTGGGTTGTTACGTCTGACCCAGGATCTGGGTAACAAGAAAATGATCCAAACACTGTGTTGTTACGTCTGACCCAGGATCTGGGTAACACAAAAACTACCCAAACACTTGGTTGTTACGTCTGATCCAGGATCTGGGTAACAAGAAAATGGTCCAAACACTGGGTTGTTACGTCTGACCCAGGATCTGGGTAACAAGAAAATGATCCAAACACTGGGTTGTTACGTCTGACCCAGGATCTGGGTAACACGAAAACTGCCCAAACACTGGGTTGTTACGTCTGACCCAGGATCTGGGTAACAAGAAAATGATCCAAACACTGGGTTGTCACCTCTAATCCAGGATCTGGGTAACACAAAAACAACCCAAACACCAGGTTGTTACGTCTGACCCAGGATCTGGGTAACACGAAAACTACCCTAACGCCGGGTTGTCACCTCTGATCCAGGATCTGGGTAACACAAAAACAACCCAAACACCGGGTTGTTACGTCTAATCCAGGATCTGGGTAACACAACAACTACCAAAACACTGGGTTGTTACGTCTGACCCAGGATCTGGGTAACAAGAAAATGATCCAAACACTGGGTTGTTACGTCTGACCCAGGATCTGGGTAACACAAAAACTGCCCAAACACTGGGTTGTTACATCTGATCCAGGATCTGGGTAACACAAAAACTACCAAAACACTGGGTTGTTACGTCTGACCCAGGATCTGGGTAACACAAAAACTACCCAAACACTTGGTTGTTACGTCTGATCCAGGATCTGGGTAACAAGAAAATGGTCCAAACACTGGGTTGTTACCTCTGACCCAGGATCTGGGTAACAAGAAAATGATCCAAACACTGGGTTGTTACGTCTGACCCAGGATCTGGGTAACACAAAAACTACCCAAACACTTGGTTGTTACGTCTGACCCAGGATCTGGGTAACACGAAAACTACCCTAACGCCGGGTTGTCACCTCTGATCCAGGATCTGGGTAACACAAAAACAACCCAAACACCGGGTTGTTACGTCTAATCCAGGATCTGGGTAACCCAAAAACTGCCCAAACACTGGGTTGTTACATCTGATCCTGGATCTGGGTAACACAAAAACTACCAAAACACTGGGTTGTTACGTCTGACCCAGGATCTGGGTAACAAGAAAATGATCCAAACACTGGGTTGTTACGTCTGACCCAGGATCTGGGTAACACAAAAACTGCCCAAACACTGGGTTGTTACATCTGATCCAGGATCTGGGTAACACAAAAACTACCAAAACACTGTGTTGTTACGTCTGACCCAGGATCTGGGTAACACAAAAACTACCCAAACACTTGGTTGTTACGTCTGATCCAGGATCTGGGTAACAAGAAAATGGTCCAAACACTGGGTTGTTACGTCTGACCCAGGATCTGGGTAACAAGAAAATGATCCAAACACTGGGTTGTTACGTCTGACCCAGGATCTGGGTAACACGAAAACTGCCCAAACACTGGGTTGTTACGTCTGACCCAGGATCTGGGTAACAAGAAAATGATCCAAACACTGGGTTGTCACCTCTAATCCAGGATCTGGGTAACACAAAAACAACCCAAACACCGGGTTGTTACGTCTGACCCAGGATCTGGGTAACACGAAAACTACCCTAACGCCGGGTTGTCACCTCTGATCCAGGATCTGGGTAACACAAAAACAACCCAAACACCGGGTTGTTACGTCTAATCCAGGATCTGGGTAACACAAAAACTGCCCAAACACTGGGTTGTTACGTCTGACCCAGGATCTGGGTAACAAGAAAATGATCCAAACACTGGGTTGTTACGTCTGACCCAGGATCTGGGTAACACAAAAACTACCCAAACACTGGGTTGTTACGTCTGACCCAGGATCTGGGTAACAAGAAAATGATCCAAACACTGGGTTGTTACATCTGACCCAGGATCTGGGTAACAAGAAAATGATCCAAACACTGGGTTGTTACATCTGACCCAGGATCTGGGTAACACAAAAACTGCCCAAACACTGGGTTGTTACGTCTGACCCAGGATCTGGGTAACAAGAAAATGATCCAAACACTGGGTTGTTACGTCTGACCCAGGATCTGGGTAACAAGAAAATGATCCAAACACTGGGTTGTTACGTCTGACCCAGGATCTGGGTAACACAAAAACTGCCCAAACACTGGGTTGTTACATCTGACCCAGGATCTGGGTAACACGAAAACTACCCTAACACCGGGTTGTCACCTCTGATCCAGGATCTGGGTAACACAAAAACAACCCAAACACCGGGTTGTTACGTCTGACCCAGGATCTGGGTAACACGAAAACTACCCTAACACCGGGTTGTCACCTCTGATCCAGGATCTGGGTAACACAAAAACAACCCAAACACCGGGTTGTTACGTCTGACCCAGGATCTGGGTAACACGAAAACTACCCTAACACCGGGTTGTCACCTCTGATCCAGGATCTGGGTAACACAAAAACAACCCAAACACCGGGTTGTTACGTCTGACCCAGGATCTGGGTAACACAAAAACTACCCAAACACTGGGTTGTTACATCTGACCCAGGATCTGGGTAACAAGAAAATGATCCAAACACTGGGTTGTTACGTCTGACCCAGGATCTGGGTAACACGAAAACTACCCTAACACCGGGTTGTCACCTCTGATCCAGGATCTGGGTAACACAAAAACACTGGGTTCTCATTTATACAAAATCATAATTATTGGAATTAGTATAAATCCTTTTTTTTTATTAAAATATAGAAGAGTCTATAAAATATTCAATATATCAGTGCATTCATACAGATGGCCTAACCTTACATGCAAGATGAAATCTAGTACAGTAGCTGGCATTTTAAATGATGAATATTGAGTCGCTTTGGATAAAAGCATTTACCAAGTGCATAAATGTAGCTGTCAGTGACAGTGTAAGACTCTGTCATTTTTGTTAGCTGCCAATCAGCAACAAAACAATAATTAGCATACAGGATATACATTTTATACCATATTTTTTGGTGTTGAAAATTGAAAGTGAAATGATCTTTTTTTTTTTTTTTCTGGCCAGAGAGAGAGAGAACTTCACTGAGCATGTGCTGAATAAGTGCAGTGTTATTTTAGTATTATTTATATTGTAACGTGTATGTTCTGTTTTGTTCTGTTTTATTATCATGGTGTTTTGGTTTCCCTGTCTGTGTTCCCTAGTTAGTTTCCCTGGTTATTAATTAGTTCCCACACCTGTTGCGTTTGACATTGATTATACTCCTCATGTATTTGAGCCCTGTTTTTCCCTAATTCCTTTTATCCGGTATCATCTATGTTAAAATTGGTTGTGTTTACGATTACTCCTTACGATCTTTTGAGTTTTCTGTTATGGATTTAATAATGTTTTCTACTCCTTTCATCATGCAATTACTCAAGTGTATGCTTGTGTAACCCAATCCAGTCTTACTGTAACCTCAGTACAGCCTGATTAAATCTGTGGTCTGAAGGGTTTGTAACTTTTAAGCGTCTGTCACTAAATGGACTAACCTCTGGTTTCACCGCAAGCCTCCTGAAGCCGTGAGAACCTTCTCTGTGTCTGCACCTCGACTTGGGATTGTATTGGTGAATTATTGCTACATGGCAGTCAGTGACATGCAACTTGGCCCAGATGTCAGAGGTCAAGCAAATCAATCAACAGTGCAGTTATAATCACATCAAGGTCATGTGATGTGCTTATAATGGGGAATAAAATGCATGTTTTCAAGTATCATATGTCTCAGATTATAATTTTAATCTATACTTTGATTTTGACATAAAAGTCAGTATCACAGAAATAATGTGTGGAATATCTGATATGTAAAAATAAAATTTCTTATTTTTTTCCCCTTTTAATTTAGGGGTGAAATGTAACCCAGTATAGATATGTTCTTGATGACTTACAATAAAATCTAATGATGAAAAATTGCATTATTGTTTGAATTTGAGCCAAGTATATGCTGCTTTGTAATGCTTAAAAGTTCATGTAGCAGGATTAAGAAAAATATATTATTAAAAACTCTCCCCTTAAAGAGTGCGAACTTGAATTTAATTGGCCACAATTGTAATGAAATGACAGGAAGAGGAATTAAAGATATTTAGCACAATCATACAACAGAGGAATTGAATTAGTCCAACACAACAACTAAAATGTTCCAGAGCAGATTAATTCTCATGTGTTTTGTTCAAGGTTTCCATCTGGTAAAACAACTTCATGTTGCTTTGCTCCACTTTAAATACTTTGGGGTCAATGAGATCAACATGGGAAATGATGTGTTCATTCATCATGGTCTAAAAAATGTAAGTATATAGTTAAACATATTTAAAATAAATACAGATGTCTATAGGTGAAATTTCAAACATTGAACATTATAGTTTAATGTTTAAGGAAATAGCCCAAATGTTGTGTGCATGGCAGTATGTTTATGTGTAATTCATATTGGTTATATGAATTTATTTTAACTTAATTACATTAATATTATGTGTTTAAAGTTAAATTCAAATTACAATTCAGTTCTATTCAAATTTAGGTTCAGTTAAAATCAGAATGGAACTGGTATCTACAATTCATTCTAACTTCAGTTCAGAATTTTTGTAGAGATGTGATTGACCAGTAGATGGCGCTGTTATTTAATATTACATCACCTAGTTTATTTGTTTTACCATCATGTTGTTTGATACTAACCCTAATCCCCAATTATCTAAAGTAACCATCCAAATCAATTAGTTTACATTCATATTTATCATTGACAGTGAACGATAATCTGGAATGTTCTTGTGTCACTGTTCATTTGTGCACAGTACAGTTAACTCAGGAAATTACTGCCAATTATTGTGCCATTTCAAAGGGAATGAGACTGTGCCAAAAACAAGGCCATGCTCCATGCTCTGATGGTCTTTTGGATGGTGCTCAATTATTATATCATCAAAAAAGCGCTGATGTTTGTTTAATGCCGCTGCTACTGTAGTGAACATTAATTATGCAACATGATGTTAGTAAGTAGAACTATCTGATTTGCTGAGACAATGATAAGCATTGTCTTGAATATTAATTAGGTTATGTTGACTGGATGCTCCATAAAAATAACAAAATAACATCAGCTTGATAATATTAATATACTAATAGTGATATGAAATATCCTTGGTTTTAACTGAAAAGATACTGTATTAAACATAATACAGTAATAATAACACAACAATACTGTGTGTAACCAATTAGTAAAATGATTTATAATCATGTGAAAATTAAAATATATATATAAAAAATATAATTCAGCTTCAATTATTGCAAACGCAATTGAGTTTGCAGACAGAGAAAAACTTCATACAAGTTTAACTTTGCGTGTCTTTGATACCAGAAAATGAGGGTGTGATTCTATCAAAGATCTCTAGGCACAACTCTATGGAAACCTAACTCAGACTATGTAGAAAATCCTCACACTCCATCCAGTTCACTAGAGTATGTTGGTTTACTCTTATTAGCTGATAATTCTGATTATGTTCAAAATGGACACATTTCTACTGTGGCTCTCCTCTCTGAGAAAACCTCAGACTGAAATCTACATTGATCTATTGATGTTTTTAGACTGTGGAAAAAACTAGCAATCAGGTGTTTTAAATCTCATCTGAAATGAGCAGTGTTGGGTGTAGCACGTTACAAGTAACATGCATAACATAATCAGATTTCTTTTTGATGTAAAAAGATTACGTAATCAGACTACTTTTTGATGTAACAAGTAAAGCAATGCATTACAAGTAACATGCATTACCTAATCAGATTATTATTTTATGTAACGAGTAAAGTAACGTGTTACAAGTAACATGCATTACGTAATCAGATTATTTTTTTGATGTAACGAGTAAAGTAACGTGTTACAAGTAACATGCATTACATAATCAGATTATTATTTTATGTAACGAGTAAAGTAACGTGTTACAAGTAACATGCATTACTTAATCAGATTATTTTTTGATGTAACAAGTAAAGTAACGTGTTACAAGTAACATGCATAACGTAATCAGATTATTATTTTATGTAACGAGTAAAGTAATGTTACAAGTAACATGCATTACGTAATCAGATTATTTTTTGATGTAACGAGTAAAGTAACGTGTCACAAGTAACATGCATTGCGTAATCAGATTATTTTTTGATGTAACAAGTAAAGTAACGTGTTACAAGTAACATGCATAACGTAATCAGATTATTTTTTATGTAACGAGTAATGTGTTACAAGTAACATGCATTACGTAATCAGATTATTTTATGTAATGAGTAAAGTAACGTGTTACAAGTAACATGCATTACGTAATCAGATTTTTTTATGTAACGAGTAAAGTAACGTGTTACAAGTAACATGCATAATATAATCAGATTATTTTTTATGTAACGAGTAAAGTAACTCATTACAAGCAACATGCATAATGTAGTCAGATTATTTTTTGATGTAACAAGTAAAGTAACGAGTAAAGTGTTACAAGTAACATGCATTACATAATCAGATTATTATTTTATGTAACGAGTAAAGTAACGTGTTACAAGTAACATGCATTACGTAATCAGATTATTTTTTGATGTAACAATTAAAGTAACGTGTTACGAGTAACATGCATTACGTAATCAGATTACTTTTTTGATGTAACGAGTAAAGTAATGCATTACAAGCAATGTGCATTATGTAATCAGATTACTTTTTTGATGTAATAAGTAAAGTAATGAGTTACAAGTAACATGCATAACGTAATCAGATTACTTTTTGATGTAACGAGTAAAGAAATTTGATGCATAATGCAAATACTTAGAAAATTTAACAATGAAATGACTCCTTAGATGTTACTTGATGCTTGAAATTTTTCATAATTTGTAACCAGTAATTGGATCAAACAAGAACTGAAATTCTGAAGCTGATCTCTGGATTCCTGTTTGAGCCCATGAGAAATGATGACACATATTATGACATAAATTACCATTGCTGATTTTTGGTCAATGGAAATGCAAGACTTCTTGAGTCAAATGTGAAATAAACAAACAAACAAACAAATATTGATATATTATATAGATTTGTTTCCCACTGTGACAAATTGCAAACTAAGATTTGCGTCTTTATAAATGTTAACTGGAGTAGCTAAATACTACATAGCTTAGCAGCTAAACCTGGACTTTAGTACATGTATTGTACACGTGGTTTATTAGTACTGCTCAGTTTTTGTTAATACAGTAACACAAGCAATATCATTTCAAAATCTTTAAGCATTGTCCGGGAAAGTGTCTGATTGAACGGGACAGTTTCAGGGAGGAGCGCGCGCTGGCTAAATCGGACACGCGTTTCTTCAGTCAGTCAGTCAGTCGGTCTCAGGCAGCTTCAGGTTCGGTCGGGTCTGGAAATGGGTCGGCAGGGGCAGAGATGGTCAGTGTGGATCCTATTATTCGGATTGTCAGTGTCTGTCAGCGGGATAACACGACAGGAACTTTTTCCATTCGGGAGAAACGCAGGCGATCAGTCTCTTAATGAAGGGAACGATGAGACGCACGAGATCACTCTGGAAAAGCCCGTGACTTTTTACGAAGCACAGTTCAACAAGATTTACGTGAGTGTTTCAGCTGTTAATCATAAGCGCAACTGTACTGCGATATGTTTGTTTCAGGAATAATATGACAGCATACAAGAACAACATACTTGATATTCACAGTCAAAGATAAAAATTAATTTCAATAATATTCATGCACTGTGGTAATGTACACAGTAAAAAATCAAAAGTTGAGAAAACTTGAAAGTTGAAGGCAACAAACTTGTTTCTCAACTTGTTTTTGTAGATTTTTGAGTTTTCTTAACTTTTTGTTGTATAAACTGAATACAACAAGTTGGGAAAGTTGCCTTAAACTTTTAAGTTTTCTCAACTTGATTTTTTACAGTGAAGATGCAAGACAAGTTACCTTGGTGTGTGTACACATATACTGTATATATGCACACACAGCTGGCCAATGGCAACATTATTAAAGCACAATTAGTCACAATTTGTCAGTGTTTGTAGACCAGTGAGGGTGTTTTCTGAAGTAAACAGAAATAAATCTCTTATAGGTTCACATTGCAAACTCTTTTCTGTCTGTTTTTGCCATGTTTTCTTGCCCATCTGATTGAATTCACAGCATTAACAACAGTAGCACATTTGGCAGTTAAACAGGCAACACAGACAAACAGCTCATTATACTCCTCTCAAAATAGAAATGTGGTGTTCCAGTGCTAATTGAGTAACAGATCGTTTGAAGAGGTTTTGAAACAGCTTTGCTATTTCAGATTTGCCTACTTCAGAAAGTTGGTTTATTATCCAGTCAGTAAACACATTATAGCAGAATGATCTGTCATTCTGAATATTCAGTATTCAGTGTTATTTTACATATATTAATCCATTTCATTTTTGTTTACAACATATTCAATGTGAGGAAATGTAGGACAGGATGTGATTTTATTCACTGAGAAAGAATTGAGTGATTGATTGATTGCATTGATGAATCATTAACAATTAGAGTAGGAATGTTTATCACAAAAGTAAATAGAGTCACTTTTGACTTTGAGTGATTCTGTAGTGAAAGACACATTCCTGCATATCTGTGTATTGATTGGGCGGATTGACTCACAAACCATTTTAGATGTTTTTAAAATGTGGTTGGAGGACTCGTACATCTTTAAGGAGAATTTTCTCAGAGGACGTGACTAACAATAACATTCATAATTACAATCCCTTGAATGCTTCCTTTCCCACAGGTCTCCTTTGCCAATTTCCTTTCCAGGACAAGCATTTCTTTTTGAGCTGTTGTGGATTTTACCATGAACTCTTTATTTTAACAGAATGCATGGTTGCATCTTTTCATAACATAAGATTTTTGTTGATTTTTGAAGTTGAGAAAACGCCAGTGTTTAAGAGCAGATTATGAATGAATGGCAAAGTCACAAGAAGGAATGAAACATTTCCTTCATCTGGATTTATAGGATCTCCAGCCGAATAAAAAGTGCATGTGTTGTAGTATTCTGAAAACATCTGGAAATGCAGTCAAAGCATGCACATCTGTTTTAGTGAGGCGTTGAACAGTCATCGTACAAATGATTAAAATGTGCATGGCATTCCTTATTAAACTGCTAAAACATTTTGTTGTTGTTCTTCAATAATCTGTTATAAACTATAATTAAACCATATGTAGGTTAATTTCCAGAAGAGTTTAAATACTGTTCCTGTGCCTAAATAGAGCCCTATATAGTAAGCAGCGAAAAACAGTATTCACATGTTGCCTACATTTATGCATTTAGCAGACATTTTTATTCAAAGCAACTTGCGGTATGTGAACATATATTGACGTACAGAGTATTCATGAAACAATAGGTGAACAATACCAGGATGGCCCACCCGGAAACCGCTTTGAAAACATTCATTATATTTGTAATTCTCTTGGGTGACGTTCTAGTACAGAAACGCCATGCTTTAACTATAAGACAGGATCAGTGAATCTGGTCAAGAATAAGACCATGATCACTTTAGATTATTTCATTTTGTCTATGCTGAATAGGCTTTGAGGATTTGGATGCTGGACTATCAGAGTAACAAAATATTTTCACTTTATATTAAAGACATATCTGAAACACTGGAGGCTTTGTCTTCTTTGATATCCTGTTATCTACAAAATAAGTCAGAATCATCAGTTTAAAATGTGCATTTTGATGTCATTTTGCAAGTTCAGAGTAATGTTTTAGTTTTTTAAGAATAGTTTCTGTGTTTTTACACTGTGTGTGTGCGTATGTGGGTGTTTGGCAATGGACTTTATTCCCTAAACCTCCACAAACACCAACTCTTTCTGTTGATTTAGTCCACATTTGAAGAGGGACTGAGTATTTGCTCTTTTTATATAAAGGTTTTCAGTAGCATGAGAAAAATAGGGAACTTATATAGCCCTTTTCTACACATGTGAGTGTATATTATTATTTTATTAAACATTATTAAAGGGTTAATTCACCCCAAAATGAAATTTCTATCATTAATTACTCACCCTCAAGTCGTTTCACACCTGTAAGACATTCGTTTATCTTCAGAAGACAAATGAAGATTCTTTTGATGACAGAATGCTGTCAGATTTCCTTCATTGACTGCCTTTGTAACCTCTTTTCAAAAACAAAGGCAGTCAATGAAGGAAATCTGACAGCATTCTGTCATCAAAAAGTTTTTTTTTTTTTTTTTTTTCGAAGATGAATGAAAGTCTTACGGGTGTAGAACGACATGAGGGTGAGTAATTAATGACGATTTGATGATGATTTTGAGGTGAACTAACCCTTTAAATATATTATTTTTATTATTATTAATTATTATTTCTTTTTACATTTTATTTTAGCTATTTTGTACAATAGTTTTAATTTATTTACATAATTCCCACCTTCTGTTTTCTCTTTCTAGACAGATACTGAGTGTCAACTATAGAGATCAAACTTTGCATCAGATTTCGGTTCCACTTCACAATTCACGATTCTAGCTCCTTGATTCCTTTTACAACTCTTTTTTAATACTCTTAAAATTGTTTCCTAATAATTTAGATGAACAAAATTAAGAAAAAACAATACTGTGTTTTTTGACACATTTAGTACAGTATCACTCCTAGTAAAAAAGGGTTCAGTGGGGTTCTATTTAGAATTCTACGGTTCTTGGCTCAGTTTTAAAGAACCCTTTATACCAATAAGGTTCTATATAAGTAGAAATGTCTTAAATTATTGCATAATACTTTAATTGAATTTTTGTTCTAACGATTTAAGAATGTTTATGAGCTGCTTAAAATTTAACTAAAATAAGAATCAAAATAAAATAATTCATTAAAAACTAAATCCATAAAATGATCCTGTGATGGGAACCCGAAAAAGGTTCTATATACGAAGCGCCTGACAGAACCCTTTAAAGTTCTACATAGAACCTTTTATTTTAAGAGTGCAGTGTTTTTTAAGTAGTCACTTAATTGATTTATATATTAAATCAAAAATTCCAAGGGCCAGATTTACTAAATGGGGCAAATTAGTGTGAGAGCGCAATTCCACAAATGCGCCGATGGGGTGATCTACTGCTGACGCACAAATTAAAGAACACAGATGCAGTCAAATCATTTACATAATGACCAATGCAATCTAATAAGAGCAGCACAAATTAGCGTTGGGTCAAAAATAAGCAGAGCTGATGCTCTCATCAGGTGCGGGTCGACACAGGCGCAACTTGTTACATGTAATATATGGATAACGTCTTCCTCTGGCATTCCAAAGAAATTAATACGAGTGGAAAATATTTTCTCCCTTCTTTCACGCTCACTGTTCTCTGCAGTGTGTCCTCCTAGCAGCAATACCTGCAGCCATGTTGCAAAATGGGTTAAGACATGCTTTTTTTAGATGTTAAATAATGCTGCAAATACCAGTAAATTGACGAGCGCAAAGATTAATACTCTCCTCCCATAAATTTTGCATCTGAAAGGGAAACTCCTACAGATGCATATGCAATAAGGTCAGCTACAAAATCAACTTAGTCCACGCCTTTTCAGTGCTAATTTTGCACTGCGTGTCTTTAGTAAATCCCGACAGTAGTTTTTTAAACTCCAAAAGAGGATTTGTGAAATCTGGCCCCAAATGTGTATCTTTAACTGTTACCTAATGACAGAACCTAAACGATTCAGTGAGTCATTTGACCGATTCAAATAATAACTCATGACTTTACAAGGTGATTTATCAAAACTTACTTGTTCATAAGAGTCATCTGAAACAAGCATTTTCTGTAAAGCTGCTTTATGTATTGTGAAAAGCGCTGAACAATTAATCTTGGAGTGAATTTGTTTGTGAATCGGATGTTGTTGCGTGCAACCAGCAAAGACAAAGCAAATGAAAGATGTCACTGTCATTGTAATATGTTTCAGCATTCAGTCTTTCTCTCTCATATCATCCAATAACTCAGATAAAACAGTGTCATTTGCAGTGGTGCTGTAAATTTAGTTAGGATGCATTTTAGTATTGTAATCTGTCAATATTAAAGAATGCAAATGTTCATAATAGCTAGTGCTGTCAAACCGATTAATCATGATTAATTGCATTTAACATAAAAGTGTGTGTGTATATATATATATATAAAATATATTTACAATTTACAAACTTTTATGTTAGATGCGATTAATCGCAATTAATCGATTTGACAGCACTAGTTCAAAACAAAACATCATTGTTTTCTAATATTTTAGTTAGGGTTATTGATTCCTATCAGTATCTACTTCTGTCATGTGATTATTACTGTTATATCTCACATCTAGATCAACACCAATGGATTTGTGGCCCTGGAGAAGCCTACAGGAGAATCAGCGTACCTCGGCAACATGCCGGCCAGTTTTAAGATGATCGCTGCTCTACAAGGTGACCTGGACACCAGCGACGGTGTAGGAAAGGTCTTCTTCCGCCAGGACTCCAATCCAGCTCTTCTCCAACAGGCGGCTGATCAAATCAACAGAGCCTTTCCTGAGGATGATACAGTAAATCCCATCCATGCTCTGGTGGTCACATGGGTGGATGTGGCCTCTCATAGAGCTGAGAGCAGAGGAGACGGTCTGGAACACACCGGAAGAGTGAGGTTCAGTTTATTTGTGGGCCATTCACACATACAGTGATTTTATTATGTGTTTTTTAATGAAGGTATTGTTCGTTCCTACTTGCATATTTGTTAGGCTACATAACACACCAATGCATCTGCATTCACATACTTGCGTAGAGTATGTTTTGGGCCTAAGAATAATGCGTAATATCATGACTATCAATGCATGTATCAAACTCGCTCGCACCTTAAAGATCTATGTATTTTTGCCTTATTTTTCAATTAAAATATCTAAAAATTCAAGTTGCAGTAAAATAAATGCACTTTAAGCCATAATTAAAGCATAGTTACATTGGATTTTAAGGCTTTATACAGTAGGTTGTGTTTTGAATAGAAAGGTATCTGAACATTTTTACTTCTTTTTGATATAAAGAGTTAAAAACAAGTGGAATAACTCCTGTGTTAGTGTAATTAATATACTATTGTAGTTTTTATTAGTGCTGTCAAAGTGATTAATCACAATTAATTAATTAATCGCATCTAACATAAAAGTTTGTGTATATATATGTGTATGTGTGTGTGTGATGAATCAACTCCACAGCAACTACATAAATTAATCCACTAACCATTCAGAAACGTCTAAAAGTTGTAACTTCTTCCTGAGTCTCTCCATCAGTGTCGACTCCGGTTTGAACAATGTAAGGCTGAACACCGTTACTGACAATTAGGCATGTGACGGTATCAAATTTTCATGTTGCAATTAATTGATGAAGCTTTTATCATGGTATACGGTATTATCACGATATTAAAATAAGTTGCAAAACCATTTTTGTCGTAGTTTAACAGGTTTAAAAACTCTTTTTGTAATAAAACAAAAACAACTCTGACTGAAATTTTCAAACAGATTAAAATGCAAAAGAATTAGGCTATAAAGAACAACAGATAACACTTTACTCTATTTAATGCATTAACTAAGATTGAGCAATAGCTACATTTGTTACAGAAAGTGTTATTTTTTGTTAATGTTAGTTTAGAAACACAACTGATCATTGTTAGTTTTATCGCAGGTTCATTAAATAAGTTATTTTGATTTTAGTAATGTTATTAAAGAGTAACTAAGAAATTAACATTAATTAATAATAATTAATACTTTATAAGTATTTTTATTGTCAGTTTAGTGATAATGAATTAACATGTTAACTAATGAAGCTGTATGTTTTCAAAGTTTTACTGAACAATAACAAATAATCAGAACATTTCTAATCATTAGGGCATGTTGTAGTCCAGATTAAAATATAAAAATGTTTAGGTTTGAAAATAATTATCCTTTTAAGTCTTTTTTAAGTATTCAGTATTTGGTGCTGTGATGAACAACACTGAGATTTAAAAAAAAAAATGAATGGCTGTTTGAAGCATTTTAAAAACATCACTAGCGCAGTTACTTTGTTTGCACGGTTTCCGTGGTAACCGCTGCACGCTGCTGTTCCATCAGCGCCCTCTGCTGTCAGAGAGTGAACGCGCACTTTCATTCAGCTCGTCTCCTTCACTGGTTCCGCCATGTGCTTCTCGTGCACGTTGGGATTGTTTACATCTGAGCGCGTGTCCTTTTGACGCAGAATACAGCGGTGTTGTGCATTTTATACGATTGATGGGTAAAGTATTCTTAATTGCCTTATAAAAAAATTAATAATTGGTAATAAATTATTATTTACGGTATTCTGAAGTGCCCACGATTACAATATCGTGCATCTTCATTATCGCGATTTATCGCATTACCGAATATCGGCACAAGTCTACTGACAATCCTCATTTTGGCTGCATGAGATTCTCCAGCTTTGTTGTTGTTGAGCTGTTAAAGCTCCTCCCTCTTCTGGAAAGGGGGCGGGAGCAGCAGCTCATTTGCATTTAAAGGGACACACACAAAAAAGGCGTGTTTTTGCTCACACCCAAATAGGGGCAAATTTGACAAGCTATAATAAATGATCTGTGGGGTATTTTGAGCTGAAACTGAGCTGGGACACCAGAGACTTATATTACATCTTGTGAAAGGGGACACAAATATTACATCAGCAACTAACTAAAAAAAAAAAGTTTTTAAATCAAATCACTGAGTCTAATCGAAAATGAATGACTTCCGACGGCTTTGCCATTGCAGATTGCTGTATGTGTCATGGATTCAGATGGATTCAAATGATAGTATAAAAATGCAGAGTTAATAAATCATGTTGTTTAACCTCACAGCGGAATACGTTTCAACTGGTCATTGCTTCTGTGGAGACGATGTCCTACGCGATACTCCTCTACCCGAGAGAGGCGATGCAGTTCCAGAGCACAGGCAGCGGCTACACGATGCACGCCGGCTTCAGTAAAGGACTGGAGACTTTCTTACTCATTACTAAGAAGCAAGGACCGTACTATCGCATCACAGATGACACAGAGGCATCGGTCAAGAACTTAGCTGAGTAAGTTCGGTTGCTGTGTTGGTCTTATAAGGACAGTTCACCATAAATATTGTCGTCATTTACTCTCTTTGATGTTCCAAAAAGCAGACATTCTGATGAAGCTCCATGCTATTCTTTTCTATACAATTATATCATATTGACCATGTCTCAAGCTCCAAAAATGACCAGAAAACACCATATTGAAACACCATATTCTTAACAGTGATTAAATTATATATAGAAAGCGATCAAAGAACGCTCCCTTTACAATCGCTGGAGCTGTCAATCAAACAGCATGAGTTTATCAGTGACTGAGTTCTGGACTTGCGCCAAAACTCACGTTTTATTCAACAAATCTCTTATTTACATGGCATTTGCACTGTTAGTTATGATGAAAGCATTCGTTAGTGTGCAGAAATTGAGTTGCAATGACAAGATCACTGCTTTCATGAGCTCAACAACATGTCTGTGATCGACTACAATGTTCATCACTGCAACCTTTCATGCCACGATCTAAATATAATGCCATAGATATAAACGTAATGCTATAATCAACACTTTTTAGGATTATTTAACCTTGAGAGCTGTATTATTAAAAACATGCTAAAAGTTTGAGACAGAGTAATACTATTTCATATGGAAAAATGTTAGCCAATCACAGCAGTGGGCGTTTACACTGAAGTCTCACAGCAGACACGCCCCTTAAAACAGAGTGTTCAAATCAGAGGCTAAAATCAGAGTAGGAAAAATGCCTTTTATTTCTAAATTATAACAATTTTTGATGTAAAAATCATACTAACATTATAAGTGCACCCCAGGAAACATTATAAAACAATAAAACAATGCAGTTCATGACCCCTTTAATATCTTACGTTTTTTTCATTTTGCTTCTCAAATAAAAATATCTTGATTTAGGAATTTTTAGATATTTATAATGGAAAACTTTGCAGCATTTGCAGCTACTTTTATTGAGCCTTATGGTAGTTTTTGCACTTTTTGGAGCTTGACAGATGTGGTCACTGAAAGAAAAGAGCTATATGAAGATTTCTCTGTTTATATTCCACAGAAAATAAATAACAGCATAGTTGTTTGGAGCAACAGTAATAATTACTGGATTTTAATTTTTAGATGATTTAATAATGTTTTGGTCCACTCTTTAGCATGCAGTGCCAATGTACTTCAAGCATGTTTTCCCATACTGGTGTTGAATGTGTTTTCCAGGAAGACTAACTCCGGAAGGCGCGGCGTGTGGGTGTATGAAATCGGAACGTTCCCTCACTTCACGAACGTTGCCCCTGGAGAAGTGCCAGACTTACCTTTGGATTCTCACACATTTAAGAGCACAAGAACCCACAACCATCAACACCAGGTGTATCCTGATCCCCGACACGAGAACCTGGATGGAGTTTACCACCGTCCAGAACATCCTCCACCCCTTCAAGTGCAAACGGTTCAGTTCACACCTCAAGATCCGGAGGTCGTTGAAATCGAAAATGATGACAACATCGAGGTTGACGGTCAGCATGAGTGATTTATTTACTAGAACAGTCAACAACTTTTCTTGAGCCCAAATGACTCTTGTTTTTCTCTTATTCTTTGCGTGCAGTATTTACATACAACCCTGGGGAATGTGGCGGGAACAGATGCTCCAAATTTGGTGAATGTAGGAATTATCCAAGTGGACGATGCTGCAAGTGTAGGCCTGGATACTATGGCAATGGGATTCAGTGTGTATCTGATGGTAATATCTCTCTATAATGGACTTCAGTTATTATTATTGCTTTATAGAATTGTTTTCATATGAGTTATAATCACTGACAGCTTGTCAAAATGTGAATATTTAATACAAATAATCAAGTATATTTAGGACAGCAAAATAAATAGATTAGAGATTAGCTGAATCCCTTTGAGATAAAATAATTTATTGAAGTCCCCTCTGAGATTATAAGTTAATATTTCAATAATTTAATAACACATTCATGTTCACAGCAGCATTTTTTAGTATCAGTATAGTATCTTAATATGTTGAAATAGTTTTTATTTTTTTATATTTTCCAGTTTCATTTTAATTTTAGTTAGTTTTAGTAATTTTGTTATAAGTTTTTGTAATTTTTATTAGTTAAAAAAAAAAAAAATATTTCTATATAGTTTATATTAATTTTTATTTCATCAGAAACAGAAGTTTTTGTATATTTTATTTTATTTCAGTTAATGTTCATTTTAATAGAATAATGTATAATAATTTAATAATACACATATAATATATAATAATAATCCTGGTTTACAATTCTCTGACCATTAATCCGGTTAATTGTCACATTATTTTTTTATTATATATATATATATATATATATATATATATATTTATATTTATATATAGTTTTTTATTATGCCTTTTTATAAACAAAAAATTACAATGATAATAATAAGATGATGATGATAAAATAAAATAAAATACAATAAAAAAGCTACATTTTTATGATATAATTAGTAGTTTTTCATCAACTCTTGATTGGAATATACAATGTTTCACATATAATTAGTTGCTGTCAAGTCTGTGTCATATTTTGGGACAAAAATGATTTTTTTTGACTTTAATACAATTAAAACTAATACAATAATAACTGTGTTGTGCTGGTAAACGCACATCTGCTGTTGTCAAAAAACTTAATTTTCTCCATCTTAATCATATTTTTTAGTCAATGCCGTTTATGGTAATATTAATGTTTGAAATCTATTAAAGGACATTTTTGTTACTTTTATACTGTAAACAGATTTGGATTTGTAAACAGATCGGTCATAATGAGATCTGAATGATCTTTTCCAGGTGTCCCTCAGAGGATGAATGGTAAAGTGAGCGGCAGGGTGTATGTGGGAAACTCTCCGGTGCCCGTGGACTTCGCCAGTAACGATCTCCACTCGTATGTGGTGGCCAATGACGGCAGAGCCTATGTGGCCATCAGCGCCATTCCTCCAATCGTTGGCTTCTCTCTTCAGCCGCTGTCGTCCGTCGCAGGAGTCATCGGATGGGCTTTTGCACTTCAGCAGCCCGGCTTTAAGAATGGCTTCAGCATCATTGGTGAGATCGGTCGTTGATAAAATCCATCTCACTTTAAATGTTAAAGTGGTATAAGTATAAGTATGTACTATAAAGTATTATATATATAAATATAAATATATATATATATATATATATATATATATATATATAGTATTATAAATGAAAACAACGTAAAGGAAATGTTATTTAAATCAGTGTTTTTCTATGGAAGCTTTTTTGAAACATGGAATAAAAAAATTAAAAAAGGTAACTGCGACATTTTATCTCATAATTCTGACTTTTTCTCCAAATTGCAAGTTTATATTTCACAATTTACACTTTATACCTCACAATTGCGAGTTTATCTCACAATTCTGGGAAAAAAAATTCTCAGAATTGTGTGAAATGCAAGTTATAATGTCAGAAATATAAGATAAAAAGTTGCAAATAACTGTGGCAGAAACAAGCTTCCATAGTTTTCAGTGCTAAGGAATACATGGAAAAGTTTAGAGAAAAATGTTTTCAATCATTTATTTATTCATTTAAAAATGTATTTATTTAATCTTGTTTTTTATTATTTATTTACATAATAAAAAAACAAGACTAAATAAATACATTTTTAAATGAATAAATATATAATTGAAAATGTGATTACAATAAACAAACAACTAAATAATATAACAGTACAGAACTATAGTGAGTAAAAAAAAATCATATCATTATGTAATACCATCTAAATATTTTCCATATAATATTATAAGTATATGTAAATAAATAGGGTTGTGGTCCCCTGATTTACATAGATAACAAGATGTATTTCTTTCATAGTGCAATATCTCCTGAATCCTCATAGTTTATCCTCTTATTTTCTATTATGACATATGCATATAAAAAGGCTGTAGTAATACAAGTACAGTAGGACTTTCCTTTTTGGCTTCAATCCCCCTTATTTTTAAAGCACCTGTTATATAGAGATCATATTTTCACCATCTAATCATTTGCCAATTGATAAAATCCCTCAATACATTTATCTTCCTGGTTTTCTCATAAATGCATCTCATTGCATAAGTAGGATTGGTTGTGAACAGCTTTTCACACTTACTTTAAGAGCAGTTATTTGGGTGTAAGATCGCTTAAAGATTTAACATATAGTGCATTGAGAGGGTGTAAAATAGCTGGAATACCATCCCATTTAAAAGCAATGGATATTCAGCAAAAGTCTCTTTGCTTTGACATGTCAGTCTGAGTTGTTTTCAGTGCAGTGATATGTTTGATGGAAACCCAGCCTCACACTCCCAGCTTTCACTCGTCTCTCAGGCGGAGAGTTCAGACGTCGGGCCGATGTGACCTTCCAGCCGGGCGGCGAGAGGTTGACCATCTCTCAGGAGTTCAAAGGCATCGATGAGCACGACCACCTGATGGTTGACACCAGACTTGAAGGAAAGATTCCAGAGGTTCCTCAGAGAGCCACGGTTCAGATCGACCCCTACACCGAGATCTACCAGTACAGCAGCAACTGTGAGTCCAACATGCATGATTTCCCATCATTCACAGCACAAGAATGACATAATATACAGATAAAACTAATGTGCATTCAGGGTTTGCTTGGAAGAGAAAATGAAATGCATGCATTTCTATTTGCAGTACCGTTCAAAAGGTTGGGGTCAGTAAAACATTTTATTCAGCAAGGATGCATTAAATTGATCAAAAGTGACATTTATAATGTTACAATAGATTTCTATTTCAAATAAATGCTGTTCTTTTGGACTTTCTATTCATCAAAGAATCTTTAAAAATTAAATGTGTCACGGTTTCCACAAAAATATGAACTGTTTTCAACATTGATAATAATCATAAATGTTTCTTGAGCAGCAAATCATCATATTAGAATGATTTCTGAAGGATCATGTGACACTGAAGACAGGAGTAATGAAGCTGAAAATTCAGCTTTGATCACAGGAATAAATTACAGTTTAGAATATATTCACATAAAAACATTTGAATTTGAAATAGCAATAATATATAAAGTATTTTTTTTATCAAATAAACTAAAGACATACATTTTTACCTAATGCATCAAATTACTTTTTCATTTTTCACAAAAATCACTTGTACTCATCTGTCATGAGTAATTTCTATCATGCTTTCTATTCAAGTCCTGTTGTGAAGCCATGTGTGTCTCTTCCTGTCAGTGATCACCTCTTCATCCACACGGGAGTATGTGATCAATCTACAGGACGGTTCGACCCAGAGCAGAAGCTACAACTTCAGAGAAACCATCACGTTTCAGGGTTGCCAGCATGATGAAGCTGCCAGAGCCGTGCCGTCCACACAGATGCTCAGCGTCGACCAGGTGTTCGTCATGTACGATGTGGATGCAGAGCTCTTGCGTTATGCCATGACCAACAAGATTGGTGACGTCAACGGTGAGGGCTGATCTGCAAAAACGCTACAGGCAAAAACATTGTCTTTTCATGCACTGGACAGTTTGGGCTATTCATAAAATGTTGTTTCAGTCTAGTGGAAAGAAAACAAAATACACATTTACTAAACAGGGCAAATAAGCATGAGAGTCCTCAATCCCAATCAAGCACCGAAGGGAGTGGAAAGTTCTGCAGGTGATTTACTGACGATGTGCAAATTAAAGGGTTAGTTCACCCCAAAATGAAAATTCTGTCATTAATTATTCACCCTCACGTCATTACAAACCTATAAGACTCAAATGAAGATATTTTTGATAAAATCTGAGAGCTTTCTATCCCTCCATTGACTGCCTTTGCAACTACCGCTTTGATGCTTCAAAAAGTTCATAAAGAGATCGTAAAACTAATCCATATGAATTGAGCGGTTTAGTCCAAATTTTTTTTGAAGACACTCAATCGCTTTTTATGTTGATCAGACTAAATTTAGGCTTTTATTCACATATATAAACATTGATCAGCGAAACGAACTTGAATGACACGTGAGAAATGACGCGTCTCTTCAGAAAATTTGGACTAAACCACTTTAACCCTTATAGGGTCTTTGGGGTCTGCACAGACCCCAAACGACGTTTGCTCAAATAAAAAAAAAAATGTTCTCTTTGTCCAAATGACATGAAACTATGTACAGTTGTTAACACTTTCTAGATCTACCAAGAAAAAAAAATTGGAGTGATATTTTGCTTTTATGTTAGTGTAAAAAAAAGGGTCACACTCAGGGTCTTCAGGGTCTCCACAGACCCCAGGCAACAAAATGTAATTTTGTAACAAAATAATTGTTTTTTAAAAAACAAATGTAATCTGTTTATTAATGTTTTTACTTCATATTTGTACAGTTTTTGAAGGATTTGTCATATCTTTTAAATTTATATAAATAAATAAATAATTTTTTTTTTTATACAAAAACAGCTTATTATGTAAAATTCACTTTATAAAAGACCCACATTTCTAAGTGTCATTCATGGGGATAACATGGATAATTTGACATGGTTTAGTGTAAGATTTTTGCCCATCTTTTGGAAAATGCAGTTTTAAAAGTAAAAAAAATATATAATTTTTACCAGTAGGCGGCTGCAGAGCTCCACTATTTGCTATTTGACTGACTGAAAGACGTCTTTTCACAAGTATTTTTCAGTTGGATTTATATTTAAATATTATGAAATCACAATTATGACAATAAAAGACAATAAAAATTACTTTTGGTCAAAGTTTAGCATTTTTTGTACTGAAAAAAATAAGTTTTTCAAAAATGTTGATTTTGAGGATGAATTTTGTCCATTTTCTAAATGGAGTCTCATCATAATGTAACAATATTGAAAAACTGATTTTTTTCATTACAAAAAATACTAAACTTTGACAAAAAGTAGCCTTTATTGTTATAATTGTGATTTCAGAATATTTAGACATGAATCCAACTGAAAAATACTTGTGAAAAGATGTCTTTCAATCAGTCAAATAGCACATAGCAAATAGTGGAGCTCTGCAGCCATCTACTGGTAAAAGTGATAGTTTTTTTTTACTTTTATAACTGCATTTTCCAAAAGATGGGCAAAAATCTTACACTAAACCATGTCAAATTATTCATGTTATCCCCATGAATGAAATTTAGAAATGTGGGTCTTTTATAAAGTGAATTTTACATAAAAAGCTGTTTTTGTATAAAAACCTATTTAAAAAAATATGTTTTAATTTATTTATATAAAATAAAAAAAAAGTATTATAAATCCTCCAAAAACTGCACAAACATGGAGTAAAAACATTAATAAACAGAATAAAATTACATTTAAAAAAAAAAAACAAGTATTTTGTTACAAAATTGCATTTTGTTGCCAGGGGTCTGTGGAGACCCCGAAGACCCTGAGTGTCAGGGTTCTGTCACTTCGGTCTTGTTTATTTCTTGGTTTTGTGACAGAGCTCTGACACTCCCGTTCTTGTCGTGTTTTTGTGTGAGCGTACGGTCTCGAGTGTTCTCGGGGCTGTGCGCTCTCTTGTCTGCGTGCCTTGTTTCATGTTGGGAGCGTGGTGTTCGGATCCCGGCACTCGTGTCTAGTTTGGTTTCGGTTTCGTGTCGGGATTCGGACACTCGCGCTCCCAGTCCTGTCTTTATTGTGAGCGCACGGTTCGTGTGTATGTTCACTTGCCGTGCGCTCTTGTCTCATGTTTTGTGTAGCACGCGGTGATTTCCACCTGCCGCGTGCTTTCATGTTGTGGTGTTGTCTTGTGCAGCACGCAGTCGGTGTTTCACGGGCTGCGTGCTCTCATGTTGTCTTGTTTTGTGTGAACACGTGGCTTATGAGCTTTCATAGTCACGTGTTCATGTCTCGTCTTGTGTAAGCACATGGCTTGTGATTTGTCTTCATTGGCCATGTGCTTGTGTCTTTGTTTTGTTTTGGTGTGAGCACATGGCTTGTCATGTGTTTCTTTGTGCCATGTGCTCTCACGTCTATTGTCTTGACCCCGCCCACCTTGTTACCTCATTATTGGTTGATTTGCCCCACCTGTCCTCCCTTATTACCTGCCTTGTTTGCTCTCCTATTTATTCTCCTTGTGTTTGCAGTCCTGTGCTGGTTCGTTGTCGTTTATTATGTCGTATTTCTCCTTGTGTGTCTTCAAGCCTAGCCTAGCCTAGCCTAGCCTAGCCTAGCCTAGCCTAGTCAAGTCAAGTCAAGTCTAGTCCCTGTCAAGTCAAGTTTAAGTTAGTCTGTTTTCCCCCTCGGGGTTGTTTTTGTTGTGTTTTTGTTTTATTTTTTATTATAAATAAAAGCCCTCTTCCCTGCAATTGAGTCGCTCCTTCCCTTCCATACCTGACAGAACGAACCAGCCACAAGAGGACTCAGCAGAGAATGGGCATCTTCCTTTTTCCATCTCCCACCACAAGACTTTCAACTACCCGGCAGTTGTTGATCCAGCATGTCAACTCTCGGTACTTTCGTCAGCAGGGGGCTGACGTGAGGGACTTTGCCCGTGATCTACTCATTGAAGTTGACCATTTGGATTATAGTGAGGCTGATATCAAGTATGTTTTCAACATCTGCCTCGATCAGCCCCTCAGCCAGTGGGAGATGGAGAAGCTGGGGAATATTGGTTTTTGGGACTTTGTGTACCACATCTTTGAGCGTGGGGAGCCTGAACCCCCACCTCAAGCAGAGTCCCACCCCACTGACTGTTTTCCACTTCCAGTCAGTGGAGGCCCCAGCCCTCCGATGACCCGTTCGCGGAGACGGAGGAGGAAGAACGGCCCCGCCTCACTTTTATTTGCAGCCTTCGAGACAGCCGAAGTTGTTGCAGTGCCAGTAGAGGCGGCCGAAGACGTTGCAGCACCCCAAGAGGCTGCTAAAGATGCTGCAATGCACACAGAGGCGGAAAGCTTAGTGCCACCGCCTCACCCTAGCAAACGGAGGAAGAGGAAGAAGCCTTCCTCCATCCCTCAAGGCCAGGAGGCCGCTCCAGAGCCCGCTCCAGCCCGTGAGTCCGCTCCAGAGTCCGCTCCAGAGTCCGCTCCAGAGTCCGCTCCAGCCAGTGAGTCCGCTCCTTCGGTCAGTCCTGCCATGGCCCATAAAGCTGTCTTCACCTTCTACGCCTTGATTGTCCTACGTGCCTGGAGGATGTATTCAGGGTCTGTCGACCATAGTCCAGTCTGCCAGCCCGAGCCCGCTGTCGTCCCGAAGCAGCCCGAGGCCGCTGCCGTCCTGGAGCAGTTCGAGCCCACTGCCGTCCCGGAGCAGTCCGCTCTTCATGTCGGTCTGGTTATGGCCCAGAAGGTGGTCTTAGCCTTTTATGTCCTGGTGGTCTTGCGTGCCTGGAGGATGCACACTGGTGTGATTGACTCTGGATCTGTCGGCCAGTTCAAGGCCGCTGCCGTCCCAGAGCAGCCCCAGCCTGAACCCACTGCAGTCCCAGAGCAGCTCCAGCCTGAGCCCGCTGCTGTCCCAGAGCAGCTCCAGCCTGAGCCCGCTGCTGTCCCAGAGCAGCTCCAGCCTGAGCCTGCTGCTGTCCCAGAGCAGCTTGCTCTCCCTGATACGGCCATGGAGACCATCATCAAGCTGTCTGCCCTGCCGGCGCCACCCCAGCTGTCTGCCCTGCCGGCACCAGCTAAGCGGTCTGCCCTGCCGCCGCCACTCGAGCGCCTTGCCCTGCCGGCGCCTGCCAAGCTGTCTGCCCTGCCGGCGCCTGCCAAGCTGTCTGCCCTGCCGGCGCCTGCCAAGCTGTCTGCCCTGCCGGCGCCAGCCAAGCGCCTTGCCCTGCCGCCGCCTGCCAAGCTGTCTGCCCTGCTGGAGCCTGCCTGGATGGTCCCTCCAGTACCGCCCTGGTCCTTAGCCAGGAACCCTGTCCCGCCGGTCCCGCCCTGGTCTGTCCCGCCGGTCCCGCCCTGGTCTGTCCCGCCGGTCCCGCCCTGGTCTGTCCCGCCGGTCCCGCCCTGGTCTGTCCCGCCGGTCCCGCCCTGGTCTGTCCCGCCGGTCCCGCCCTGGTCTGTCCCGCCGGTCCCGCCCTGGTCTGTCCCGCCGGTCCCGCCCTGGTCTGTCCCGCCGGTCCCGCCCTGGTCTGTCCCGCCGCTCCCTGGCTCAACCCTCCCGTCCCTCCCTGGTTTCCTTAAGACATTCTGTTTTTGTTTTGTTGACTGACTTGGCTCCCCTCCCTCCCTCCCCTCTTTGTCTTTGTGTTCTGATGTCTGTCATGTTGTCTTGTTGGTGTGTGTTTTTTTTGTCTTGTGTCGTGTATGTTGTCATGTTTGTCTTGTGTCCCTCGTAGGGGACGCCAGGTGGCGTCCCTTTAGAGGGGGGGTAGTGTCAGGGTTCTGTCACTTCGGTCTTGTTTATTTCTTGGTTTTGTGACAGAGCTCTGACACTCCCGTTCTTGTCGTGTTTTTGTGTGAGCGTACGGTCTCGAGTGTTCTCGGGGCTGTGCGCTCTCTTGTCTGCGTGCCTTGTTTCATGTTGGGAGCGTGGTGTTCGGATCCCGGCACTCGTGTCTAGTTTGGTTTCGGTTTCGTGTCGGGATTCGGACACTCGCGCTCCCAGTCCTGTCTTTATTGTGAGCGCACGGTTCGTGTGTATGTTCACTTGCCGTGCGCTCTTGTCTCATGTTTTGTGTAGCACGCGGTGATTTCCACCTGCCGCGTGCTTTCATGTTGTGGTGTTGTCTTGTGCAGCACGCAGTCGGTGTTTCACGGGCTGCGTGCTCTCATGTTGTCTTGTTTTGTGTGAACACGTGGCTTATGAGCTTTCATAGTCACGTGTTCATGTCTCGTCTTGTGTAAGCACATGGCTTGTGATTTGTCTTCATTGGCCATGTGCTTGTGTCTTTGTTTTGTTTTGGTGTGAGCACATGGCTTGTCATGTGTTTCTTTGTGCCATGTGCTCTCACGTCTATTGTCTTGACCCCGCCCACCTTGTTACCTCATTATTGGTTGATTTGCCCCACCTGTCCTCCCTTATTACCTGCCTTGTTTGCTCTCCTATTTATTCTCCTTGTGTTTGCAGTCCTGTGCTGGTTCGTTGTCGTTTATTATGTCGTATTTCTCCTTGTGTGTCTTCAAGCCTAGCCTAGCCTAGCCTAGCCTAGCCTAGCCTAGCCTAGTCAAGTCAAGTCAAGTCTAGTCCCTGTCAAGTCAAGTTTAAGTTAGTCTGTTTTCCCCCTCGGGGTTGTTTTTGTTGTGTTTTTGTTTTATTTTTTATTATAAATAAAAGCCCTCTTCCCTGCAATTGAGTCCTCGTCCTTCCATACCTGACACTGAGTGTACTTCCCAAACGAAGACCGCACAAGGGTTAATAATGACTTTATTCAACAATATCTAGTGATGTGCAATTTCAAAACACTGCTTCATGAAGCTTTACGAACCTTTTGTTTCGAATCAGTGGTTTGGAGCATGCATCAAACTGCTAAAGTCACATGATTTCAGTAAACACGGCTTCGTTATGTTATAAGTGTTTCGAAATTTCAGTGGATCCCCATTGGGTGGCAGGACTTTGGCAGTTAGATACACGCTCCGAAAATGAACTGTTTTAAATATGTCTTTAGTAGCTTTCTGGGCATTTAAAGTGTAAATTATCTTGCTGGCAATGGAGGCCTCACTGAGCCATCGGATTTCATCAAAAATATATTATTTTGTGTTATTAAGATGAAGGAAGGTCTTATGGGTGTAGATAATAATAATTGACAGAATTGTAATTTTTGGGTGAACTAACCTTTGAACGTTTTGGGTTAATCGACTTTTTGTTGAAATATCATCATTTGTGTTCTGAAGATGAACGAAAGTCTTATAGGAACGATGTGAGGGTGAGTAATTAATGACATAATTTTCATTTCTGGGTGAAGTAACCCTAAGGGCCCTGTTTAAACGATCTAAGCTCATGGTCTGAAGCTCATGGCGCAGGTGCTCTTAGGGTGTGTCTGAATCCACTTTTGCTAGTTTAACAATGGAAAAAATGGTCGACGCGCCAGGCGCATGGTCCAAAAGGGTTGTACCTAGTCTTTTAATGAGTCATGGGTGTGTTTTGGGTGTAACGTGCAATAAACCAATCAGAGTCTCATCTCCCATTCCCTTTAAAAGCCAGGTGCACATGGTGGAAAAACTGAATGAATGGTTACCATAGCAACCACCCTGGATACCATAGCAACCGCCCAGAACACCTTAGCAACCGCCTAGCAACACCTTAGCAACCACCCCAAATACCTTAGCAACTGCCTAGCAATACCCTAGCAACCACCCCTGTTACCATAGCAACCGCCTAGCAACCACCCAGAACACCCTAGCAACCGCCTAGCAACACCGTAGTGACCACCCCAAGTACCTTAGCAACTGCCTAGCAACCGCATAGCAACCACCCAGAACACCCTAGCAACCGCTTAGCAACACCATAGCAACCACCCCAAGTACCTTAGCAACCACCTAGCAACTGCCTAGCAACCACACAGAACACCCTAGCAACTGCCTAGCAACACCTTAGCAACTACCCCAAGTACCTTAGCAACCGCCTAGCATCTGCCTAGCAACCACACAGAACACCCTAGCAACTGCCTAGCAACACCTTAGCAACCACCCCAAATACCTTAGCAACTGCCTAGCAACCGAGGGGCGAGTATTGCCACTGCAAACACCATTCACATTTTCTTCAGGAAATGTACAATTCTTCTCCAGAGAGGAATCCTTTTATTTTTAATATTTGACATGTTTGTGTCCCTGTGTGTAACAAAAATACTGCGCCATTGACTTTAGACTTTAGGTTTTTCAGTCGTTGTCAGTTGCCTCAAAATAGCAACACGCCAACAATGCACCTTTAAATAGCAGTTGCTATTTAAACAACGTGGCACAGGATGTGAAAATAATAACTACATCAAGCTGAAACTAGCAAAAAAAAAATCACACATTGCACTGGGTGTATGATAGGGCCCTTTAAGTTTAATGTGTATACATAATCTGTGGAAATAACAATTGATTTTTAAATCCACAGGTGGACAGACGGAAGAAAACGCCTGCTTCACCGGCAGACACGGCTGCGATACTAATGCCGTCTGCCGACCCGGACAAGGAAACCAGTTCACGTGCGAATGTGCCTCAGGCTTTACTGGAGACGGACGTGCCTGCTATGGTACAGTGCTCTGGGATAGTCTGAGATTTTACCATAATTAAATCTATCCTATAAATTAAAACCATTTCCTATTTAATTTCCCTCCTAAAATGGCCACTAATCCTCTTCCTTCCGTAGGGAAATCGATTTTCTACATTAAAGTACAGCTCGGCTTCCTAAAGGGGGTCGTTTCTAGATAAATCTTCTAATGAGATGTCAAAATTGTCTCAGTGTCCACATAAATATTTCCCCAGACCTCTAAGGATGTGACCCATCCCTTGATGCCTAAAGGAAATTACACAAAAACGGGAGAGATGTTATCTTAAAAAGCTGCAATTATGAGAACCGATGGTATCATTGTTAGTGATCCATGGGAATGTGACCCATAAGGAAGTCTTTTTGTTTTAGCATTAAATCAGTTGTAGAAAACCTCTCTAAAGTTCAGTATGTTTAGTCTGCTTTCCTGTTCTCATTAGACATCGATGAATGCAGGGAAACCCCTCAGATCTGTGGGCCAAATGCTGTCTGCAACAACCAGCCGGGAACGTTTCGCTGCGAGTGTCAGGACGGCTTCCAGTTTGCTAGTGACGGACAGACATGTGTTGGTACGTGAGTCAGTACATGTTTATGTCTGTCTGTGTTCATCATCATTGTTTGTTGATAAAATCCCCTTCTGTTTAGCTAAATTCAGTCAGTTTGCGTCATAAAATATCCACGTTGCAAAAAAGTAATGGATTAAATATAATCTAAAGAAACCATAAGACTTGATTTTCATGAGAAAAATTAAATTGCTTTTGTTTTTCCAAGACAAGATTGGCATTAAATGGAAAGTGAATGGAGATTTAAGTCAAAGTCTCTAACTTCTGATGTTTTTGAGAAGAAAAAGACCCCAGGAGAAATTCCCTATAGAGGATGTCGCTCATCTGAAGCTCATTATTTCTCATTATTTTAGCCTATAAACCCTGAGTTAATTGACATCTATAAACATTCAAAATTTAAAATACTTTATTGTGTTTGCATGCAATAGTGCAAAAGCATTTCACAGAACAAGTAATAACGTGAAAAATATAATAATAATAACAATAAAAATTGTGTTTAAATAAGGTGCTAAGTAATGAATAAAATATGCTGCTCAATATTTTTGTGTAAACCATTTTTTTTCAGGATTCATTGTTAAATAGACCTCAAACTTAGTAAACTACTGATGTAATGAAATTTTCTTAAATTAAACTAAGATTTTTATTTTGCAAAAACGAATGCATTAAATTGATCAAAAGTGAGAGTAAAGATTTCAAATAAATGCTGTTCTTTTGAACTTTCTATTCATCAAATAATCCTGAAATAAAAATGTATCACAGTTTCCACAAAAAATCTGAAGCAGCACAACTGTTTTCAACATTGATAATAATCATAAATGTTTCTTGAGCAGCAAATCATCATATTAGAATGATTTCTGAATGATCATGTGACACTGAAGACTGGAGTAATGATGCTGAAAATTCAGCTTTGATCACAGGAATAAATTACAGTTTAAAATATATTCACATAGAAAACAGCTATTTTAAAGGTGCCCTAGAATCAAAAATTGAATTTTCCTTGGCATAGTTGAATATCAAGAGTTCAGTACATGGAAATGACATACAGTGAGTCTCAAACTCCATCGTTTCCTCCTTCTCATGTAAATCTCATTTGTTTAAAAGACCTCCGAAGAACAGGCGAATCTCAACATAACACTGACTGTTACGAAACAGTCGGGATCATTAATATGTACGCCCCCAATATTTGCATATGCCAGCCCATGTTCAAGCATTAGACAAGGGCAGCCAGTATTAACGTCTGGATCTGTGCACAGCTGAATCATCAGACTAGGTAAGCAAGCAAGAACAACAGCGAAAAATGGCAGATGGAGCAATAATAACTGACATGATCCATGATATCATGATATTTTTAGTGATATTTGTAAATTGTCTTTCTAAATGTTTCGTTAGCATGTTGCTAATGTACTGTTAAATGTGGTTAAAGTTACCATCGTTTCTTACTGTATTCACAGAGACAAGACTGTCGTTATTTTCATTTTTAAACACTTGCAGTCTGTATAATTCATAAACACAACTTCATTCTTTATAAATCTCTCCAACAGTGTGTAATGTTAGCTTTAGCCTGTTAGCCATGGAGCATAGCCTCAAACTCATTCAGAATCAAATGTAAACATCCAAATAAATACTATACTCACATGATCCGATGCATGCAAGCAGCATGCATGACGAACATCTTGTAAAGATCCATGAGGGTTATATTAGCTGTGTGAACTTTGTTTAAGCACTGTTTTATAGTTGAGAGCTCGGGGGGCGGGGAGCACGAGATTTAAAGGGGCCGCAGCTTGAATCGCCGCATAGTTAATGATGCCCCAAAATAGGCAGTTAAAAAAATTAATAAAAAAAAATCTATGGGGTATTTAGAGCTGAAACTTCACAGACACATTCAGGGGACACCTTAGACTTATATTACATCTTGTGAAAGAACGTTCTAGGGCACCTTTAAATTATAATAATATTTCACAATTTTACTGTTTTTACTGTATTTTTGATCAAATAAATGCAGCCTTGGTGAGCAGAAAAGACTTCAAAAACATAAAAAAAAATCTTACAGACTCCAAATGATTAATCGTGATTAATCACATCCAAAATAAAAGATAAAAGTTTGTGTTTACATAATATATGTGTGTGTACTGTGTATATGTATTATGTATTTATAAATACACAAATATGAATGTATTTAAGAAATATTAACATTTATACATGTATATTTATATAGAATTTATATTATATATAAATATAAATATTTTATATATTAATATAAATTATTTTTTAAAATATATTATGTAATCGCAATTAATCGTTTGACAGCACTAATATATATATATATATATATATATATATGTGTGTGTGTGTATGTAAAATTAAAATGGATGTCATTGATGTTAAAATGAATGTGAATAGCAGCTCAGATCCTTTGATGACAAATGTTTGGTTAAGGATTGAGATCTGTGATGATTACAGACTTTGAGTCACAGTTTGAGACACTGTTAAGATTTCTATAGGAGATACATGTGAGATTACTGAGATTGAGGGTCTTTTCTCTAAAACATCTAAGACGCAGTAGACTTCAGCAAAAGTCTCAGTTTGCTCTCTATTTAATCTCATTTCTCTCTAGGAGTATTGAGATGGAGATATTTGTTTTGACTCCTGTTTTAAAATGTGTCTAATAAGTGATTGAACTAGATTATAACTGCACTGGTTTTTATTTAATCCGTTCTCTTGTGTTAATCTGTAGAAGTGCACCGTCCTGTGGACCCGTGCCGCACCGACACTCATGACTGTGACGTCCCTGAACGCGCCCGCTGCAGCTACACCGGCGGCTCTTCCTACATCTGCTCCTGCTTACCGGGATTCATGGGAGATGGACGAAGATGTCAGGGTGAGTTACTACTTCTCTGTTCCAGCTGTCACTACCTCTCTATACCAGACACACTTTCATTTATAAGACAAGAAGAGCCGTGGGATGAGATGCGTTAGAAATTAGTCCCACACACAAGAGCGTTTTAAGGACAAAAACCAGACAAATGTCTTGAAATACAACATCTGAACAATGTTTTGAGGTGTGGTAACCATAATAAAAGCAGAATAATTGACTCGCCTTCACGTTGTGGCCGCATCACTACCTCAGGTGTGCACTATTTTCTAATAATTCAGTGGCCCGTCGTCAATTATTCCTTAATTGTTCGGGTCTGTTCACAAAGAATGCATTTTTCCATTCCAATGCACTAATGTTTCCAGTGTTTTTCTAAGTAAATATGCATGCAATTATTTTCTTTTTTCTCTGTCAAAATAAGCCATCATCTTTCTTTCTTTCTTTCTTTCTTTCTTTCTTTCTTTCTTTCTTTCTTTCTTTCTTTCTTTCTTTCTTTCTTTCTTTCTTTCTTTCTTTCTTTCCTTCTTTCTTTCTTTCTTTCTTTCTTTCTTTCTTTCAGACATAGACGAGTGTCAGGTGAGCCAGTGTCATGAGAATGCCGTCTGCTTCAACACACCTGGATCTTTCACCTGTCAGTGTAACCCTGGTTTCTATGGCGACGGATTCCGCTGCTCTACAGGTAAATTCCATCTGTCTTTTGGTTTATATCACATGGGAGTCTAATTCTTTCAAAGTGCTCTTCTTTCTTCTCATTTACTCAGACCAACAACTCTCACATTAAACTGCTTGGCTAGTTTATTCATATTCCTGTTAAATACCACTAAAGCCAAAGTATTTAATACTGGCATATTTTGAGAAAATTCATTAGGTTTTTGGACAGTGTGGCTTGTACATCATTGCTTAAGCATCCGACTTTGAGCAGCATTGCAAAGTTTCAATGTCTCATGCAAATAGGAAGCAGCTCATTATACTGTTACTTAGAGCTCTTTTCAAACCACAAACCTTATCAGTCGTTCTAATGACAGACGACCCTCAACTCTTTAAATATTACAACATGACCTGACATCTTGACCTCTGCGTTAGAGGTTTAACCCTGCTGTCATGAATATCATCTCGACAGCTGCATGCCTGCTGGGAACTGGACAGCTGCTTTGGTTTCTCAGAGTTTTAAGACCCCGTGAAATCAATATAGTTGAGTTTTGTGGCGTTTAGTCCATGTTTCTGAGCTGGAAGGTCATCTATGTACTAGTGTAGTCATAAATAAACTTATATCACAAATATACACTACCGTTCAAAGGTTTGGGTCTCTTCTGCTCACCAATGCTGCATTTATTTGATCAAAAATACAGTAAAAATGTGAAATATTTTTACAATTTAAAATTGTATATGATTATGTGAATATATGTTAAAATGTAATTTATTCCTGTGATCAAAGCTGAATTTTCAGCATCATTACTCCAGTCTTCAGTGTCACATGATCCTTCAGAAATCATTCTGATATGATGATTTGATGCTCAAGAAAATTTCTGATTATTATCAATGTTTAACAGTTGTGCTGCTTCAGATTTTTGTGGAAACCTTGATAGATCTTATTTCAGCATTCTTTGATAAATAGAAAGTTCAAAAGAGCAACATTTATTTGAAGTAGACATATTTTGTAACATTATAAATGTCTTTACTGTCACTTCAATTTAATGCATTCTTGCTGAATATAATAAATAAATCTTTCTGACCCCAAAGTTTTGAATGGTAGTGTACATTTAAATTTTACATGCTATTCCTTCTCAGAATAGTATTTAAAACATTTTTTTACACAATTCTATATGCATTTTTTTTGTCCAATAAAATGTTCTCTAAATGAGGTTTGTATTAAATATGGGCATCATTTTTATGCAAAATGTATTTTCTTATTTCTTGATTTTTGAGTAAAAATTTTTCTTGAAAGGTTTCCTGAGATGTACCTTAATAATTCAAAACAATCTGTTGAGAATAACCTCATATTCTATTACCCATATTCATTGCAAGTTCTAAAATAATATTTTTTCATGCTTTAAAAATCTGCTATGAGTGCCTGTATTGCCTAAATCTGTCCAAGCATGCTTCTCTTCTGTGTGTCATTTAGATTATGAGTGCTGTCATGATTGTGGTAGTAATGGTATTGATTAGTGTGCAGTTTTGTTGTTGTAACCTGATTTGCTGTCGATGGAAGAGCAGATGGAGGTCTTGAGACTGATGTAATGTTTCATAGCAAATCAGCTGGACTCACACCAGCATAAACTGTTGCAGATTTGAACCCTGGGCTTTAGCATTGATTGATTTTCCCTGGAAATACTGGAAATTCTTAGAAAGAGATGAAGATTGCATGATCCTCGATCTGTTTGGCTGGATAACTTTAGCATTGAGGCTCTGCTGGTTGATGTTGCACATACTTTTCACACACTAAATGTGTCAGTCGCTTTTCACGTTGACCAGGTGGCATCTACACTGCAACTAAACCAGGCTTTATGCTGATAGTCAAAAGTCTGGCTCTTTAAAATGTAATAGTTGCATTAATAATATCAGGTGTATGTGTTTTAAACTCTGTAAAGCCTGACATATGACAAAGCCTGACATAGTCTAACAAAATAAATTTTATGCAATGGAACAGTTTATTTAAAAAAAAAAAATCAGTTTTAATATGTGTGTTTTCGTTTGGTATCATTTGATACATCTGGGTTTTATGGCACATATAGTATGATATACAGTACTGAGAATATGGATGAAAAACACCTCGAAATTCAGAGGCCCAAACTGAGCAATAATATGCAATTTGGTACAGATGCTGATATTTATATGGACAAAAAGTAAGATGAAATTCTGATGCTTGTAATGTAAATTAGTGAGATCTTTATAACAGTATATATATATATATATATATATATATCTGTCAATAATATGTATTAGTAAGATGATATTTAAATTCTTAGATTTATGATCAAAGCTCTGTAGTTTTAAAACATATAATCCAATGCAATACCATGATGATTGAGAGATGAAAAAATAAACCTTCTTCAAATGCCTGAGGATCATATTTGATACTCATGATTTTTCTTATAAATGATGTCTGAATAATCAAGTGAACCGAAGTTGCTTCCATTCAGCTGAAATATTACTAACAATATCAAAGTTATTCTATTTACTTGATAAAGATTTCACAGCAGAAAGACACACGAATCACGAGCTGAAGGAAGACGTTTGTACAATTATACTAGAAGACCTTTACTTATTAAAAAAGTCTAAACTATTAATCAGACGACAGGAGTGTAGTAGACTGTGTGTGACAGGTTTATCAGCAAAGTTTTGATCATATTGATAATTTTAGAAGTCTTAGAAATTTACAGTAGGCTTTATAGGGTTAAGTGTGTGTGCATTTTTTTTATTTGTTCAGAACAAGAGAAGACACGCTGCGAGCTGCACAGGGAGAGCGTCCTCGGCTCCGGGTCTGAGCCCCGTGGTCCTCGTCCTGTGCCTGGTCAGTATGTGCCGACCTGTGATGACAATGGTGAGTACGAACCCATGCAGTGTCACGCCAGCATTCGGCAGTGCTGGTGCGTCGACCGCAATGGACTGGAGATCTCTGGCACCCGCTTGGGACCCGGACGCTTTCCTGACTGTGAGTCCTCCACATGCTTTACTCATAAAGACCAAAACCTAGTGAGCTGCCTTGCTGTCTACACAGTCACCTGCCTTATAAGGCAGCAGCCTAACTGAAATTGACTAATTTGGAATGCTTGTTTCAATACTCTAGTAAGCAAAGTAAATAAGACACACATGTTGGGTTATATAAATCATTCCAGAGTTATTATAGTTAAAGAGGACCTATTATGCCCCTTTCACAGGATGTAATATAAGTCTCTGGTGTCTGCAGAATGTGTCTGTGAAGTTACAGCTCAAAATCCCCCACAGATCATTTATTATAGCTTGTCAAATTTGCCCCTATTTGGGTGTGAGCGAAAACACACCGCTTTTGTGTGTGTCCCTTTAAATGCAAATGAGCTGCTGCTCCCGGCCCCCTTTCCAGAAGAGGGCGGAGCTTTAACAGCGTTTCTGAATGGTTAGTGGATAAATTTATGTAGTTGCTGTGGAGTTGATTCAACTCATCCACTAGCATGTGCCGTCATGATCATCTTTTGTGTTGAATTGACCCTCGTTTGTGAAGCAGTCCGGCGTAAAATGAAGCTGTTAATAAAATCTATAACAGTGTCTCAATGATAATAAAACAACACTGAATCATACTTAATTATAAGTATATGTGAGTGGAAGTTTGTTGTAGTGCATTCTGGGAATTCTGCCTACCTTGGTGCCAGGATGCCCTAAAACAGCTGTTTTCAACCTCTTTGACTCCAAGGCCCCCTATTGGCAAAGAAAATATTTGATGGCCTCTCAATATATTTCTAGTGTAATAACAAAGCTGCTCATTTTCAACTTTATTACTGTATTTACAGAAACTAGCAGTGGCAATATTTTAAAATAATGAAATAAAATAATTATAATTAAAGGTGCCCTAGATTCAAAAATTGAATTTACCTTGGCATAGTTAAATAACAAGAGTTCAGTACATGGAAAAGACATACAGTGAGTCTCAAACTCCATTGCTTCCTCCTTTTTATATAAATCTCATTTGTTTAAAAGACCTCCGAAGAACAGGCGAATCTCAACATAACACAGACTGTTACGTAACAGTCGGGATCATTAATATGTACGCCCCCAATATTTGCATATGCCAGCCCATGTTCCCAACATTATGAAAGGGATTACACGTCTGGATCTGTGCACAGCTGAATCATCAGACTAGGTAAGCAAGCAAGAACAATAGCGAACAATGGCAGATGGAGCAATAATAACTGACATGATCCATGATAACATGATATTTTTAATGATATTTGTAAATTGTCTTTCTAAATGTTTCGTTAGCATGTTGCTAATGTACTGTTAAATGTGGTTAAAGTTACCATCGTTTCTTAATGTATTCACGGAGACAAGAGCCGTCGCATTTTCATTTTTAAACACTTGCAGTCTGTATAATTCATAAACACAACTTCATTCTTTATAAATCTCTCCAACAGTGTAGCATTAGCCGTTAGCCACAGAGCACAGCCTCAAATTCATTCAGAATCAAACATAAACAATATAACAGTATACTATACAGGGGCGCCCTCAAGGGGTGGCCAGGGGTGGCCACGGCCACCCCTGCATAAACTCTGGCCACCCCTGTGGCCACCCCTGTGGCCACCCCTGTGGCCACCCCAGTATGATTTTGCATTGGGTACTATTAATTTAAATGCATAATGTAAATTCACAAGTTCATGAAGTGAAAGAAAATAAAATGCCACCAAAAAAAGATAGATTGACTGACGCCACCAGAGTAGCTGTTTCACTGCCACCAAGTCTAAATAGTAATGTCTACAGACCTGAATTTTAAATGTTATTTATACTGTGAAGAGGGTAGGGTAGGGGTGTGCGATATATTTAGTCTATGATTTTATCATAATTGTTGTTTTAACGATGCACAATCAATCTGACATCCCTGTATGTGATGTTGTCTTGTAGATTAGACAAGTGTCGGTGCGCATTTAGAGTGCACGCTTTCACTGTGTTAATAAATATCACATGAAGAGTGCCGTTTTTCTCCAGATATCAGCATAACAAATGTTATATAAATTTTATTCATGTTTACATTTTAGACATCATTGCCTGTTTCTGCACAATTTCGCCAACGAATATAGTTAAGATCAAATCCAGAGCATTGAATTGCGTCCCTGAGCAACAACTGGCGCTGTTTCTTTACTGAATGAATCAGCTTTTTAAACGAATAAGTTGAATCAATGAAAATTGTAAAAGATACAAGTGACGACGAGGGAGCTTCAGTTGAACAACAGTGAACTGCGGTCAGATGAGATGTTGTCAGACTATGTCAGTAAAATTCAGAAAAATGAACAGGTCCAATCATCTGTTATTCTGTGCTCGCGGCGCGCACTCAAGAATTGCATGCGCAAATGCGCCGGCGCGCGCTGCATAATTACTTTATTATAGCTTAAATTAAGCCCAAAAGAATACGAGCAATGACCGTCATTGCTCTGTTGTAAGTTAAGTCATGAAATTACCACACATGCGATTAAAGCTGCCTCAAAACTGTGAATGCATGTATTTGTTAACATGGTTTTAAAGCTATTGTTATCCAATTTGTTGGCCTTAAAACGTCTTAAAAATGCACATATGTACACCAGAGAAATCTAAATTTTCACGGGGGAGCATGCCCCCGAACCCCCCTAGCAAACTATATTTTATGACCTCGGTAATTATGAAACCATAATGCAATCTGAATGCAAAATGTGTATTTCTACAAATGTGCACATTTTTGGACTCTAACGGTGTAGGTATGTGTATGCAAATAAATGGGACCGAACACGACTGAATGTAAAGGTTTGTGTCCTCATTATTCTATTAATAACTACCAATTGATTTTGCATGTATGTATATGTACATATAGGACATTATATATATATATATATATATTTTTTTTTTTTTTGCCACCCCAAGAATTGCTGTGGCCTCGTCTGGCCACCCCTATTAAAATTTTCTGGGGGCGCCACTGATACTATACTCACATAATCCGATGCATGCATGCAGCATGCATGACGAACACTTTGTAAAGATCCATTTGAGGGTTATATTAGCTGTGTGAACTTTGTTTATGCTGTTTAAGGCAAGCGCGAGCTCCGGGGGCGTGGAGCACGAGATTTAAAGGGCCACACACCCTGAATCGGCTCATTTCTAATGATGCCCCAAAATAGGCAGTTAAAAAAATTAATTTAAAAAAATCTATGGGGTATTTTGAGCTGAAACTTCACAGACACATTCAGGGGACACCTTAGACTTATATTACATCTTTTTAAAAAAAGTTCTAGGGCACCCTTAATTAAAGGGCACCCTTTTATGCCTTTCTTTGCATAATGCCCACCTACTGGCTGCTTTGGCCAGTTGGGTAAGTGATTTGGCTATCGAGAAGATGCTGTTTTTTTCATTATGAGGGCAAAAACATTATATGGACTTCCAAAATAGAGTTAACATAGATATAATACTCTTTACAGAAACCTGATTATGGTAAAGAGCATTACATTTCTGACACACGCCCTAAGTGATTGACCAATCAGAGCAGACTGGGCTTTTGGGAAAAGCAGGCTTTAAAGGGATAGTACATCCATCGATCATAAATCATACTCCACATGGCTCCGGGGGGTTAGTAAAGGCCTTCTGAAGCGAATCGATGCGTTTGTGTAAGAAAAATATTGTTATTTAAAACTTTATGAAATAAAATAACGAGCTTCTGGCACGATATGCCATATGCATTCGACTTATTTCTAAAAAGCATTAGCTTCCGCTATGTAGTGCACAATGCCATGACGTAATAGGATATGTCCTACGTTAAAATGCGTAGTATGTCATGTCATTGTGTAATGTATTCTAGCAGACCCAAAAATAAAATTATGAACATGTAAATGAGCATAAGATGGACACTTTAAAATATCTACATTTTATAATTCCAAAAGTTTTACATTTTTTAAAAAAAAAAACAATGAATTTATATTACTTTTCTTGTCATTTGTAATTACAGTGTTTTTTAATGTTTTTTACTCACAAATAGCAATTTCTAAAAATATTATTAAACTATTATTATATAGCTTGACAATATAAAGGATAATAAAATTAATGAAATATAAAAACCATGACTTCTTAAGATTGTATGGTTTATAAATTGCACTTAAAATTCCCTTACACCTAAATTTTTTCAGCTTACACCTTTTTTTTTTAACTGTTTGTTTATTTTAAAGCTTGTTTGTCATTTTAAATCATTTTAAGCCATCTTGTGGCCCCCTTGGAAGTGTGTTGAGATTGAGAACCACTGGGAAAATACTTACATAGGCAGCTCATTAGGTTTTGGAACTAAGCCACTGTTTTTATTGACGCATTGACAATTTTTTGTACTTATAAGTGGTGAATTTCCATAGTCATATGAATTCATTTAAATTCATCTGTTTCTCAGGTCCTGGTCATGAAGTGCCCGGCCCGAGACCAACACCCAACCCTAACATTAATCCTTTGCCTCCTGGCAGTCACGTCCTCTTCACCCAGAGCGGAAAGATTGAGTATATTCCTCTGGAAGGTCACGACCTGAAGAAGAATGAAGCCAAGACTGCACTGCACCTCCCGGTAAAGCTTTAACCCGGCGTGTCTGTTAGTGTAATGACAGTTTAAACTAGTGATGGGAGAAACAAAGCTTTTCGAATCAGTTGCTTCGCAAAATAATTCACTGTTTCGAAGTGTTCAAAACGCTGGTGAAGCCTGCTGGCCAAAACATGCATAAAAACAACTTTTGCAATGTTTTATTGAAAGTGCAATCTATTTAATGCAATTAACAAATCTCCTAATGCCATGTATTTAATTAAATATGTGTTATTTTATTAATTCGTAGGGATTGCTTTGTTTGTTTCATGGATAGCTTGGTTAATCAGGCCAACTCTTTATCTATTTTATTATACGTATGTTCATAAAAATCTCTACACATTCATAAAACTGATCCAAGATCAGGTAAAAACCATATAGACACTGATTTATGGGCTCACAGAGATCATTGCAAAACATTTTGAAACAGTTATGACATAATGAAGCCTTGTTTACTGAAATCATGTGACTTTGGCAGTTTGATACGGGCTCCAAATCACTGGTTCAAAACAAATGATTTGCAAGGGTTTCAGAGCTTGAAATCGCCCATCACATACTTGAAATGCGGTCTGGTACATTTTGAAACGAGTTGGTGTATCTAGAAGTGCTTGCGTGTTTTAGGCTGAATGCACGTCATTCAAACTGTGTTATGCTGTGTTATCCCTGATTCATTCTGCTGCTTTGAGACTCTGGTATGCGTTAATGCAAAGCCTGTTTAGGGAAGTTAGTAACTTCAGAGTGAACATGTCACTGTGGTTTGCCTTCTGCTGCTCGCAGTTTGACTCTCTCGGCTAAATTGTTGATAACATTGAGCCAGAGAACTGCTGGGGGGATCGCTGGGGAATTTTAGGATTGCTTAACCTTGTTTTTCTTGGAAATATTCGTATGAGAGAAATTGTGTTTATCAGGGCCATATGCTGCCTGTGCTGATTACATAACCTCATCGGCCTTTAACCGTAAGAATGTGAGGAGAGATTCCAGGAGAAACAGACCGGACTATTTACAAAAGAAAATGATGTTAGCATGCGTGTTTTCTACACACTAGTGACTTGATTAGGAAGTATAAAAATGTAAATTATTACAGTCCAGAAGTTTGGGGTCGGTGAGATTTTTAAATGTTTTTTAATATAAAAAAATGCAATAAAGACAGTAATATTGTGAAATATTTTTACTATTTAAAACAGCAGTTTTCTATGTGAATATATTGTAAAATGTAATTTATTCCTGTGATCAAAGCTGAATTTTCAGCATCATTACTCCAGTCTTCAGTGTCACATGATCCTTCAGAAATCATTCTAATATGCTGATTTGCTGCTCAAGAAACATTTCTGATTATTATCAATGTTGAAAACAGTTGTGCTGATTCATATTTTTGTGGAAACTGTGATGCATTTTATTTTTCAGGATACTTAAATGAATAGAAAGTAAAAAAAAAACAGCCTTTATTTGAAATAGAAATTTCCGTAACATTATAAATGTCTTTACTGTCACTTTTCGATCACTTTTACTTACCCCAAACTTTTGAACAGTATTGTATTATTAAAGTATACATTTTAGTATAAACAATTTGAGAAATCGACCTGTGCTAATGCTAATAATAATTCACACACAAAAACCTAAAAAAATAAAATAAAAACAAAACCTGATTTCCACAGAATTAAAATGCCCATCATTCATAGTTATGCATGTCACTTGCTTTTTGTGCGTTTACTATATGTGACCCTGGACCACAAAACCAGTCATAAGTCACACGGGTATATTTGTAGCAATAGCCAACAATGCATTGTATGGGTCAATATTACAGATTTCAGAAAATCAGTAAAGATCATGTTCCATGAAGATATTTTGTACATTTCCTACCGTAAATATATCAAAAATGTATTTTTGTGAGTGGATATGCATTACTAAGGGCTTCATTTGGACAACTTTAAAGGTGATTTTCTCAATATTTTTATTTTTTGGCACCCTCAGATTCCAGATTTTCAAATAGTTGTATGTCGGCCAAATATTGTCCTAACAAACCACACATCAGTGGAAAGCTTATTTATTTAAAAAATTGACCCTTATGACTGGTTTTGTGGTTCAGGGTCACATATATCTTTGCTGTTTTGCTGTAACATTCAGCTAGCTGTTTTTAACATATTTTATGATGGTTAATAATATTGAGCACCTTACATTTCAGATAATATTGGGTCTGTTAGTATATATTACATCATCTTCCCAAAGGTAATCTGTCGGCTATAACAAAGACTTTATAGACGGTGCACTCATTTTTCTTATGAATGGGAGAAAGTGCAATGTGCAATATGGCAGAATAAGTCCCGCCTTCTAAATAAAAGAGCCAATCGCTGATTGATAAAGTCATCGCGTCACTGCAGCTGCTGTTTGAAGCTCCGGTTGCTATTGAAACAATGTTTTAAGAAGTGCGCTTAGGACTGCTCATGCGCATTAGCTGGTCTAGACTGAAAAATATACTTTTTAACGCTATTTGAGCATAAGAAACAACATTTATGGGACAGTTCATGTCAGATTTTGTTGCAGATTTGAAATATGTTATTTAATTGTAAGTTCAGCTAGCAGTTTTTTGAGATTTCAGGATTCCCCCATTCAAATAGATGGACTGAAATAGCTGCCTGGAGGCGTTGCAAATATGGCAGCCTTGTGAACAGACTTTCCTTGAAAGGGACTTTGGCTATGCAGTGCATTATAGGAAATGTCAGCATTCGTGGACAGTGTTTCAAACTGTTCAGACGGTTGTGTAAACATGCACAACCTTAGGGTTTAAATATAAAAGGCTTTATATTTTCATCTATTGACTCCTGAAATGTACTTTTTAGGGGTCATTGTGTGCAGCACTGTGGGAAATCATAGATCTGAATGAATTTTCATTCCCATCTGCTCTCATTTATTGCTCACATGTTAACATTTACTGTAATGACTAACATCAGTGAAGCTTATTAAACAAGGGGAAATTCAGCTATGCGTTAGTAACAAAACTGGCCCGACAGTCATTTGACTCACTCACATTCTGATGTTCTGTCTAGACAGCAGTTCACAGACAGACAGATATATGAATGCCTGTGGGTAACAGACATTCATATGTGATCTTAAACTCTTCCATGCATATTTGTGTGATCTTTTTATGGTTTTTGCAGGAGAAATTGGTGATTGGAATTGCTTATGACTGCACGGAGAAGATGGTGTATTGGACAGACATCAGCACACCTGCCATTAGCAAAGCTAATCTACAAGGAGGAGAACCCATCCATCTCATTAAATCAGGTTCATTTAGACTCTTTCCAATATAAAGTCTGAATTGCAGGATGTAAACTTGCAATTCTGAGAAAAAAATCTTGTTACTTTTTATTTAAATCTTTTATTCAATGGTGGAAACAAGCACTCATTAAAAAAAATAAATAAATACATAAATAAAAAAGATATATATATTTAAAAATGTAATATATTTAAAATGTACGTCAGAACAGCGTGCAAGTTAAATCTATTGTTTATCTAATGTTTCTTTCATGTCTGTTCATCTAATGTTTATTTACATTCTGAAACATTCCCATAATGTTTGCAAAATGATAAAACGGAATGTTCCCTACATATGTGACCCGTCACGGAAACCAGGGACACAAGTCGGCAGCACAACTCTCGAGCAAAATGAGAAAGAAGCATTTTTTTTTTTCAAAATTGGTGATTTTCATTTTTTTGCAGAATCTGTTAGTTGAGATCATGAAGAAGCCTTTCCGTGTTTGAGATAGCAGTATTGGTATATGTAAAAGCATACATTTTGAGGTTGAAATCGGCTTGTTTTTCGTAGATTCTAGCACGCAGTAGGGGCGTGTCATTGTCTGTGTGTATTTCCATACTGGGAGGCGTGGCTACTTATTATGCAGCGCTCTGGCCGGCTCTAGCTGATATCAAAATTCAATGAAGAACCGTGGCCGTTACACTGAAAATGTTTTGAAGTAGGCCTACTTCTTCGACAAGCTGGATGCTTATGAACAAGCGCTCACTGATTCTGAAGACGATCTGAGCGACGATGAAAGCGGCATAAGACATTACCTCTCTGGAGTCGGGTAACACGCCGGCGCATTTTGCAGGATTTTTTTTACATTGCAGCAAAACAGACTTAAAATACTCTGTCATTTTTTGTCATAGAGACATAAGTAATATATCAATTGAAACTATAGAATGTCTTCTTTTATTTGTGTACACTCAGAGTAAAAACAAAATGTTGTGCTTTTTGAAAAATAAAGAAAACTAACATGATGCGTGATCTCTCATCTCCCTCTGAACGAAGTCCAATCTGATAGTTCTCAGAAAATGAACTGTAACTTAGTGAATACTAATCATAAAAAAATGAGACTTATGTCTGAAAAAACGTTGAAATGTCAAGTTTTAAATCATGTAAGTCAAATCGAAAACAAACCTTCTGTGTTTATGTAATCTGTATGAAAAGAGAGCCATGTCAGAAGTCTGTGATTCAGCTCATTATCTGCTAATGCGGCCACGCCCACGGAGCCAGCGCTATTCAGACGCAAATTCAGAAGCAATACATGCATTCATCGTTTCAATCGTGTATTTATTGTCTTGAAAAGTGTTTTGAATAGCCATAGTTAGCGATCTCTGGCCTCTGTTAGTTCAGTTAGTTCCTGGATTGCCTATTCTTCTCTAGCAGGCATTTGTGGACTAAAGCTGTACAGAGCGCCCTCCGGCTGCAAGTATGAATTGAAAACACCAGCGCTCATAGTGATAAAAAATATTGAAGAAATATTACTTCTCTGTATAGAAAATTGACAAACATATGAGAATCCATCAATATTTCTCCAAATGTACATGCTTTTAAGCTAAAAGCCTATATGAAATACCATAGAGGTAACATTGTTCAGACACTTTGCATCACATAAATACATTAGGCTATATTTTAAAGTATATAATACCATTATTTTAAATTGTAATTATATTTTACAGTATTGCTGTTTTTTCTGTATGTTTGATATATACCATCACAGAGGGTTTTTTCACAGCCTACCTGACTGAAAGGCCTCATTATTATGCAAGTCATTTCAGGTCATTATTATGTGATTCTTTTGTCTTCTCAGGTGAGATAAAACTCACATATTTCAGCCTCTAAATCATTTTTATAAAAGTCAAAAAAGATAAATTACTGACATTTACAATGCACATTATCCTTTATTATTAATAGTATGCGGTCCATGCAGCTTTACAGGGGGTATGGCTTATCTAAATGAGATGTAAATGAGCCCTATTGTCACTCCCAGCAGGTGAGAACAGGTGAGAACTGCAACTTTAGAGGCGTTTTTCTCCCTATAGAGCTTTCTTGAGTGCCTACCTTCAAATGGCCACAACTTCTCCAAATATTATCAGATTTCCATGTGTTACACATCGTTGGAAAGCTTGGAGACTACACTTTCAGAATCTGTAAATAACTCAAAATGCCCCAGAACCGACTTGTGTCCCTACTTTCCGTGACTGGTCACATATTTGTGCAAGTAATAGAATGTGCACTGTAGCAAAATACTAACCATCTCAATGTAAAAGCAGGTCGTGGAGACATTTTAATCATTCCCATCTAATACAGTCATATCACATACCACTATCTCAACCTGACATTTGTTTCAGATCTTGGCAGTCCTGAGGGCATCGCAATTGACCATCTGGGCAGAAACATGTTCTGGACAGACTCCATGAAGGACAGAATTGAAGTTTCCTCTTTAGACGGATCCCAGCGACGTGTCTTGGTTAACACAGACCTGGTTAACCCGAGAGCCATCCTCGCCGACCCCACCAATGGGTGTGTGACTAATTAGGAGCAACCAGTGGCCAGTTGCATAAATGGCTTAGACTAGTTAGTCTTTAATTTCTTTACATTAATACTGGTCAACTTACATAAAAAGGTAGATTGTTCTAATTTGAATTAGAAAAGCAAGACTGACTAGTTGGTCAGACTAGTTATTAAGTTATTATTTTATGCAGCTGGCCACAGGGTCTAAAATTAACACTTCAAATGTGAGGGACAGAGTGGTTTTGGCAAGTAAAGAAAATGCTACTTTCCTCTCAGATAGAAATGCAACGTAGTACATGTTTAAATCAAATTGTATGAATGATAATCTGACTCTTTAAGCGATTCAGTAATATTCAATAAAAAAGGCTTTTTACACAGGTGAGTTAAGGCTGCTCAGTGCCTGCTCAAAATTCTGTGTAAAGACATAATGCTGCATACAAGCCAGACCAAACTATGCCTGCTTTGACCCACCTCAGTCTCTAGTGTCAAAGTATACAGTTGAAATTGCTGTGTAAATGCCACCTCATTAAAGTCTGTGTAAAGACACCGTAATGCCAGCTCTGAAGCGCTTATGTGCCATATTTGTAAATGCCTCTGCATTAAACAGTGTTAAGATACCTAAATGCCAGCTCTGAAGCGCTTCTGTGCCACATTTGTAAATGCCTCAGCGTTAAACAGCGTTAAGACACCTAAATGCCAGCTCTGAAGCGCTTCTGTGCCACATTTGTAAATGGCTCAGCATTAAACAGCGTTAAGACACCTAAATGCCAGCTCTGAAGCGCTTCTGTGCCACATTTGTAAATGTCTCAGCGTTAAACAGCGTTAAGACACCTAAATGCCAGCTCTGAAGCGCTTCTGTGCCACATTTGTAAATGCCTCAGCGTTAAACAGCGTTAAGACACCTAAATGCCAGCTCTGAAGCGCTTCTGTGCCACATTTGTAAATGGCTCAGCATTAAACAGCGTTAAGACACCTAAATGCCAGCTCTGAAGCGCTTCTGTGCCACATTTGTAAATGTCTCAGCGTTAAACAGCGTTAAGACACCTAAATGCCAGCTCTGAAGCACTTCTGTGCCACATTTGTAAATGCCTCAGCGTTAAACAGCGTTAAGACACCTAAATGCCAGCTCTGAAGCGCTTCTGTGCCACATTTGTAAATGGCTCAGCATTAAACAGCGTTAAGATACCTAAATGCCAGCTCTGAAGCGCTTCTGTGCCACATTTGTAAATGCCTCAGCGTTAAACAGCGTTAAGACACCTAAATGCCAGCTCTGAAGCGCTTCTGTGCCACATTTGTAAATGTCTCAGCGTTAAACAGCGTTAAGACACCTAAATGCCAGCTCTGAAGCGCTTCTGTGCCACATTTGTAAATGTCTCAGCATTAAACAGCGTTAAGACACCTAAATGCCAGCTCTGAAGCGCTTCTGTGCCACATTTGTAAATGGCTCAGCATTAAACAGCGTTAAGACACCTAAATGCCAGCTCTGAAGCGCTTCTGTGCCACATTTGTAAATGTCTCAGCGTTAAACAGCGTTAAGACACCTAAATGCCAGCTCTGAAGTGCTTCTGTGCCACATTTGTAAATGTCTCAGCATTAAACAGCGTTAAGACACCTAAATGCCAGCTCTGAAGCGCTTCTGTGCCACATTTGTAAATGCCTCAGCATTAAACAGCGTTAAGACACCTAAATGCCAGCTCTGAAGCGCTTCTGTGCCACATTTGTAAATGGCTCAGCATTAAACAGCGTTAAGACACCTAAATGCCAGCTCTGAAGCGCTTCTGTGCCACATTTGTAAATGGCTCAGCATTAAACAGCGTTAAGACACCGTAATGCCAGCTCTGAAGCGCTTCTGTGCCACATTTGTAAATGCCTCAGCATTAAACAGCGTTAAGACACCTAAATGCCAGCTCTGAAGCGCTTCTGTGCCACATTTGTAAATGGCTCAGCATTAAACAGCGTTAAGACACCTAAATGCCAGCTCTGAAGCGCTTCTGTGCCACGTTTGTAAATGCCTCAGCATTAAACAGCGTTAAGACACCTAAATGCCAGCTCTGAAGCGCTTCTGTGCCACATTTGTAAATGCCTCAGCGTTAAACAGCGTTAAGACACCTAAATGCCAGCTCTGAAGCGCTTCTGTGCCACATTTGTAAATGGCTCAGCATTAAACAGCGTTAAGACACCTAAATGCCAGCTCTGAAGCGCTTCTGTGCCACATTTGTAAATGCCTCAGCGTTAAACAGCGTTAAGACACCTAAATGCCAGCTCTGAAGCGCTTCTGTGCCACATTTGTAAATGCCTCAGCGTTAAACAGCGTTAAGACACCTAAATGCCAGCTCTGAAGCGCTTCTGTGCCACATTTGTAAATGCCTCAGCGTTAAACAGCGTTAAGACACCTAAATGCCAGCTCTGAAGCGCTTCTGTGCCACATTTGTAAATGCCTCAGCGTTAAACAGCGTTAAGACACCTAAATGCCAGCTCTGAAGCGCTTCTGTGCCACATTTGTAAATGCCTCAGCGTTAAACAGCGTTAAGACACCTAAATGCCAGCTCTGAAGCGCTTCTGTGCCACATTTGTAAATGCCTCAGCGTTAAACAGCGTTAAGACACCTAAATGCCAGCTCTGAAGCGCTTATGTGCCACATTTGCAATGAAAATTTGGCATAATAATAATAATACCATTTTGTTTACTCATTCTTGGCATTATGTGATTTCCAAAGTACCACAAATTTGCGAAGTGTTTTCAATGTCTGTTTCTCCATCAGCTACATCTACTGGGCCGACTGGAACAGGGACTCCCCCAAAATTGAGATGGCTTACATGGACGGCACAAATCGGAGAGTCCTGGCCAAGGATGACTTGAGCCTCCCCAACGGTTTAACTTACGACCCTCGGACGTCTCTGCTGTGCTGGGCGGATGCCGGTATGGCTCTAGTTCAGACCTCACGCTGAGAAACATTCACTAGTGCAATAAAGTCACAGCAGTTTGAGCCTCTCGGCAGGAAAACAACTTGTTTTGATCACTTGTTTAGCTTATTAAAGCCACAAGCTCCATAAAATGCTTTGCTTGGTTAAAACCTTTTTATTAATGGTGATGTTTGGTGTTTTTGATGCAGGTACACATAAAGTGGAGTGCATGAATCCGCAGCAGGGCAGTCGGACGCAGCTTATGGAGGGAATTCAGTATCCCTTCGGAATGACTACTGATGGAAAGAACCTCTACTACACTGACTGGACGAGGTGAACCTTCCCTTCCATTTACAGACAAAAGGCCCTATTTTAATGTCACTTTTCATCAGTTTAATGCATTCTTGCTGAATTAAAGTAGGGGTACTTTATTGACCCCAAACCTTTGAATGGTAGTGTATTATAAGAATAACAGGAATAATGCGAACATCTGGGTCCAAAATTTGTGCAGAAAATCATCAGATTTGGTCTGGGCTTGATGGTGTTTGTTTGTGGTTCAGGATAGTAAAGCAAGGTCAAGGTTCAGTCCACTGAACCTGTGAGCTCAACAGCTCTCTGTTCTTCTGAAGCCTTCATGTGTCTATTTGCCAGCACAGATTCCCTCAACAGCAGCAGGCACAGATTTGGCGCTTTAACCCTGGATGTGTTTGCTATGCAGAGACGCTGAGGTCAGGTCAAGAGGCCTGTTTCAAGGCTTGCGGCAGCTGTGTGCAATTTCACAGCCTGTCCAGTGGCCTCTCTCTGATCTTCCTACAGCCTTTTGCTCTCTGTTAGTGACAGTCACAATGGAGCATATTATAGTAATTAAGAATAATGAGCAGTGCAAAAACAACTTGTTATAGCAGTGAGAATTTGGGAGGAAAATGTGCTTAATTTTCATGAAATGATGCAAAACAGTCTTAATTGTTCTTAAAGGTGCAGTATGTAAGAATTTTGTCCGCTAGAGGTCGCTAGAGGCCTATTCAAAACAAAGGTGTAGCTTGATGACAAGTTTGAGTGCGGAATCTTGGGACATGTGCTCTCCATCTTACAGCCGGTGCAAAATAATCGGGATTGGCCTCGGTCAGAAATTATGTTCATGGATGCGATTATTAACGTTACTGTAGTGTGAAGCAGAGCAGGAGCGAGTGTTGTGGAGCTGAACGAGGAGCTGGAGCGATTACGCAACACACGCCTCGCGAGCAGCGGGACTTTTATTATGACACAGTTGCCAGCGCCGCTTCTGCTTTTCCGGTCATGAGTATGAGGTAACGCAGCTCTGTTTATCATATTAGATACATTTGAGAGTGTTGAAAATGATGTTATAACGTTACTCTGTGCGTTCACTCGGCGGCTGCTGTGAGACACTGTTACACACTGCAGTAAGATAGATCGATTTTACATCATATTAAATGCTGGATGGCTTGTGTTGATAAATGGCATGCAATTAATTTTAAAACGTATTGCATGATGGAGAAAATGCTGTATTACTGTTACTAAAAATAAAGCTGCATCTGATTATGCTATGTTAGCTACTTGACAAAATAGTGTTTTTCTCTGAGGCATGGTAAAGCATGGTACTCGCAAAAAATCAAGAAAAATCAAGACTAAATGTGTTGAGCTATATAACAATAATTAGTTTTCTGTCTATAAATATATCAAAACAGTTGTTCCCTTGTCTATTAAAACATGTAAATATTAAAGCGTCTTTGGTGTTTCCATGGTTTCTACAAAATAAAACCGGAAACCGAGGGTAACGCGGGTATGACGCAATTGACAGGCGACTCCTCACACGTCCCGGAGCCTTGGTTAAAATTACAATTTTCCCACGATTTACAAATAGTTGCAAACATTTGGGATATTGTAAGTGCTCAAGTGAACAAAATATATAACACTGGCCTAGTGGTTTTTGGATATTTTACTGCAAAAATATTACATATTGCACTTTTAATGCAAAATGCAATTCTCAGTTTTTCCTTCTTTTGATTTTGATTTTATTTTTGTTTTGAAGTCTCTTCTCACCAAGGCTGCATTTATCTGATAAAAATACAGTAAATATTGTGAAATATTATTACAATTAAAAATATGTTTTCTATGTGAATATATAGTAAAGTGTAATTTATTCCTGTGATCAAAGCTGAATTTTCAGCATCATTACTCCAGTCTTCAGTGTCACATGATCCTTCAGAAATCATTCTAATATGATGATTTGCTGCTTAAGAAACATTTATGATTATTGTCAGTGTCTGCATAATATTTTTGTGGAAAACGGGATACCATTCAAAAGAAAGATTTTAAAAATGAACAAAACCTTCTTTTTATTCATCAAGGATGCATTAAATTGATCAAAAGTGACATTAAAGATGTTACAAAAGGTTTCTATTTCAAATAAATGCTGTTTTTTTGGACTTTCTATTCATCAAAGATTAACAAAAATATTAAGTAGCAAAAACAGTTTTCAACAATGATAATTATAAAAACCTTTATTAATAATTGAGCACCAAAATAATTGAAGGATCATGTCTTTCAAAAACATTGAATGATCTTCATTATTCATATATTCTGTACATTCATATGCATCATAAACATAAAGAGTTTTTCCTGATGGTTGTGTGTGTTTGTGTTGGATCAGAGGTGCTGTAGTCGTGGTGGATCGCTACTCTAGAAGAGAAGTCGATGAGTTCCAGCCTCAGAAACGAACACGTCTGTACGGGATCACCACCGCACACGCCCACTGCCCCTCTGGTATGGTTTCTCTTTCTCATGTATTTCAGTTCTTAGGGCTCGTTCACACCAAGAACTATCACTTTAAAGATAACTATATAATCATTCACACCAGCGGACGATATCGTTCTGTTTATTACACCTGACAGGTGAAGTGAATAACACTGATTATCTCTTCATCACGGCACCTGTTAGTGTGTGGATATATTAGGCAGGAAGTGGACATTTAGTCGATGTGTTAGAAGCAGGAAAAATGGGCAAGCGTAAGGATTTGAGCGAGTTTGACAAGAGCCAAATTGTGATGGCTAGACGACTGGGTCAGAGCATCTCCAAAACTGCAGCTCTTGTGGGTGTTCCCGGCCTGCAGTGGTCAGTATCTATCAAAAGTGCTCCAAGGAAGGTACAGTGGTGAACCGGCGACAGGGTCATGGGCGGCCGAGGCTCATTGATGCACGTGGGGAGCGATGTGTGGTCCGATCCAACAGACGAGCTACTGTAGCTCAAACTGCTCAAGAAGTTAATGCTGGTTCTGATAGAAAGGTGTCAGAATACACCGTGCATCAGTTTGTTGCGTATGGAGCTGCATAGCTGCAGACCAGTCAGGGTGCCCATGCTGACCCCTGTCCACCGCTGAAAGAGCCAACAGTGACACGTGAGCATCAGAACTGGACCACGGAGCAATGGAAGAAGTGGATGGCCGGGTGCATGTGCATCGCTTACCTGGGGAACACATGGTACCAGGATGCACTATGGGAAGAAGGCAAGCCGGCGGAGGCAGTGTGATGCTTTGGGCAATGCTCTGCTGGGAAACCTTGGGTCCTGCCATCCATGTGGATGTTACTTTGACACGTACCACCTACCGAAGCATTGTTGCAGACCATGTACAGCCTTTCATGGAAACGGTATTCCCTGGTGGCTGTGGCTCTTTCAGCAGGATAATGCTCCTGACACAAAGCAAAAATGGTTCAGGAATGGTTTGAGGAGCACAACAGTGAGTTTGAGGTGTTGACTTGGCCTCCAAATTCCCCAGATCTCAATCCAATCGAGCATCTGTGGGATGTGCTGAACAAACAAGTCCGATCCATGGAGGCTCCACCTCACAACTTACAGGACTTAAAGGATCTGCTGCTAACATCTTGGTGCAGATACCACAGCACACCTTCAGGGGTCTAGAGGAGTCCATGCCTCGATGGGTCAGGGCTGTTTTGGCAGCAAAAATGGAACCAACACAATATTAAGAAGGTGGTCATAATGTTATGCCTGATTGGTGTATACATATATATGGTTTATTAATGCAACCAATTTTTATATGAAACAGCCAGGTGTTGCATTTCATATATTAATCTGAACCCCTAAAACAAAGTTTGAAATTATCATAATTTAATGCAGCTAATGTGAGATGGTCAATGTTCCCCATCAGGTCAAAACTACTGCTCGACCAATAACGGAGGCTGCACTCACTTGTGTCTGGCGACACCTGCTGGCCGCTCATGCAGATGTCCAGACAACGCTGTAGGACTGGGCTGTGTGGAACGAGAAGGCAGGAACTGAAGATTCAGAGAAATGTGAGCTATTACATGGCAGTTCCTTCACAACCGTTCATCTAAACAGTTCTACTTATTGGTTGTGAAGCTCCTTCCTTCATGATCAACTGAAAAGCCACACTCTCTACTAAAGATTATGAAATGCATTCTTGCCTTAAATATGCTCACGGTGCTTTAAAGAGCAATTAAATGCTGATGAGGTCATTGTGAATATCTCTTTTCAAACAGCAGAGTAACCTTTCTGAGAGGTAAAGAAATAAAGATACAATTGTGAAATAACCTGACATAAATAAATGTTTACACATACAACTTTGCAATAAAATCATATTTTGTTTATTTAGCCTTGTCGTATTTTTATATATTGTTCGAGTGCTTGTTTTCTAATTAAAACTCTCATGCTGTGATAATGAATCTCAGCACAGGTGCTCAGGAATAACCACCAGATGGCAACAGCAGCCTAAAAATCAGCTGAAAATGTCCCTTGTCTGGTTATTCTCTTCTCTTTGACTGTTCACATCATTAATTACATCATAATATTCTTTGATTTATATACTTATTATTATTATTTTACATTTAACAATTGTGTTATCAAGTGTTGTCGTCACTGAAAAATTTCCGCTGATTTCAGTATGATAACTAGTAATATATTTCAAGTAAATTAATAGAAATTATCAAATATGGACACCGTTTTTTTCTCAAACAGCCTTTCTGTCATGATCATGGAATTAATACTGTAAAGTCTGATAAGTAAAAACATTTTGAGATGGAAAAATACATTTTTGATGATGCATTTAAATTTATACAAACATATGATTAAATACACTGCCATCCAAAAGTTTGGAAACACCCCTGGCAAAGTGTGGTTTTGGACGATATTATCATTTTTTGGTGCAAATACATTAAAGTAACTTGACATTATCATTGAAGACCAGCAATAATATTTATTTTCATTACATAATAATGGCAATATATACAAAGTCAGACATGCCCCTTTGTCAGATGTGATGCCTGATTACTGGTTTAAACTTGGCCCAGGTTTGTAAAAGATTTTTGGGTCAGCACACCTTAATAGCTTCAACAATTGATTGCCAATTAAGTTTAGAATACAATGAACCAATTAGAACCCAGTTTAGGATTTTGATTAATCGAAAAATAAAAAAAAATTTCTATGTAATAAAATGTTTTCATAGTTTGTGTTGTTCCTTATCAGTGCAAAATTATCACAAATTAAAAAGGATTCATGCCAATATTGTCCAAAACCCCACTTTTCTAGGGCATTTCCAAACTTTTGGAGAGCAGTGTACATGCATAATATTAGACATTTATGTTATGGATAGTTATAATGTGTTTTATAATATAAGGGAACATTCTAATAATTGCTTAAAGTTGAACATTTTTAAACAATTAATCAGAAATACAACAACTGGACAGAATTATAAGAATAAAATATGAATATGATTGATGTGCAATTGAATATTAGTTAGATCAGGATGAAATATGAGTAATTTATGGTAGTACTTTGATGTTTAATGCACTGACTCAAACAAATAATAATTTAATAAGCAGAAGCCTTTTTTGAAAGAATTAGAAAGTTATATGGTTTCAATTAAGGACAGTACAAACAAAAAAGCTGTTTTTTTTTAAGATTTTGTGAAATATCAAAAAATATTTTATTGTTTATTTGGTTTATTTAGTTTTGTTTTTATTTACTTTATCACTTGGTTGATATTGTATTTTATATTTTTTATATCTTTAACCCTGGCATTTTTTCTGTTTCTGTTTTGTAATTGTTGTTCATGCATTAATAAATAAATAAATAAATAAAAAAACACTTAAATAATGAATGAATCTGTACAAAAGAATGGTGACATCATGGAACAGTGGCCTCAAATCTGACCAGAGATCAGACTTAAAATCCGTTTAAATAATTAACTGCTTCTGGCTTTAAAACGCTCCAACAAACATCCTCTTATTCCCAAAATAAAGAGGAAAATAAAAGAGATGCTCTGTGACTGGCGAACATTATTCTTTACTGTGCGCAGTGGCGTCATCACGTCAGCCCCGCCCACAGCGGGAACAACAGCGTAAGCACCTAAGCCCCGCCCTTACAGGGGGGACACGATTGGCGTCATCAGAATGACTGGTGAGAGGGAGCGTCCGCAGAGGCCGCGGATTTGATTGACAGGAGATTAGCGTCTATTCAACCAATCGCCATTTAGGATTCTGTTTTGTGGGCGTTATTTCCTGTACTGTTTTGCATGTCATTTTCTTGTCTTCTAAATTGCTTGTGTATATGTTAGAAGGAAGACCGGAGTCGAGGTACGTAAATTGTAATTATATTTAACAATACATGTCTTACACGTTACGTTTAGATTAGCAATATGGCTACAGTGATTAAAATGGCTGGTTGGCATTGTGCAACCTCATATTAGACAGAAGTAAATCAATGAGTGTTAGCCTAAGCTGTGCTGCGGGATATTCTGCGTCTGTTGATGCGTGAAATGATCCAGACACACGCAAACATGAGTTCCTGTCTGCAGATACGAAACAAACAATCTTTATTTGTTCTAGTTAATGCGTTTTTTACAGGTTAATTCACGTTAATGTTGACACCGAAGCTAATATAAGTCTCAACGGGAAGCAGTGCACTGATATTATTGGTCTTCTTGCACTGTAACTTGACAGTAACTGTCATCTAGATGGAATACTTTTTCCAACTGTAATTTGCAGATGAATGGTGCAGTGCAGAGCCCAGTTCGCGCCAGTCGCACATTCAAAAGTTGTATTTCATCTCTGTAGGCAGTAACGGATTTAACGGACCTTTATCCGGAGGGAACCCTAATGAAATGATGCGGCGTTCCCGCGCATGCAGTTCAAATTTATCCGCTGGTTTTTAAGCTTCTGTCAGCTGCTGTGGATGAACCGGAGCCGGTGGCGGTCAGCTGGACATGGCCAGCTCACACCTGGCTGATCTGTCCCAGGCCTGGGAGAACTACATGGACTGCCGTGCACAGGGCGCAGATCTGCAGGTAAGCGCTTGTTACTAAGTAAGTTAGACGGTTTTCATGTCAAACTTTGTATGTGGGATTGCAAAAGATTTGCTGGAAAGCTGGAAAAAAGCATTAAAGTAATGCAGTTTAAACAGATTTGAAGTTTAAAAGCTAGGATTTTTGAAAACAACCATCTATCCGTTTTAAAGAAGCACTATGATGGTACTGCCTCATTCCATACCGTACGATATATCGTGAGAACCGTATAGCCGTATAGCCGATATACCGTCCAGCCCTAACGTTACTCTTCCAACGATATAGTGGCGCCAGTTTCGTTTTTTTTTTTTCGTAAGTAGAACAGGGAAGGCATAGGACATTCAGCATAAGCGTTTTGAAGAATGCGGAAACGGGAAGTACGTTCAAGGCAATATTTTGTGTTTATAAAGCATATAAGTTTGTATTTTTTTTTTCGAAAATGACAGATCGTTTCTCTAGATAAGACCCTTATTCCTCGTCTGGTGTCGTTTAAAGCCCTTTGAAGCTGCACTGAAACTGCAATTTGGACCTTCAACCGTCTGGAGTTCATTGAAGTCATTGAATAATCCTGGAATGTTTTAATCAAAAAACCTTCAATTACGTGCTTCCGCTTTCCGTATTCTTACGCTGTATGTCCTACGCCTTCCCTAGTCTACTTACGGAACGAACGCAGCGCCAGTTCAGTTTTTTTTTCCGTGAAGTCCACTATAAGGAGAATAATCCTGGAATGTTTTCATCAAATACCTTAATTTCTTTTCGACTGACGAAAGAAAGACATGAACATCTTGGATGACATGGGGGTGAGTAAATTATCAGGAAAATTTTATTTAAAAGTGGAGTAATCCTTTAAGTACTCACCCTCATGTCATTACAAGCCCGTAATGCTGCATTCACACGGGGCGTCAGCGTTAACGCTTCTCATTTAGTTTGAATGGGTGACGTCATGCATTGGCGAACTGAAGTGTGGGTTCCGTCTCGTCGCTTCACTCGTGTTGTAAGCGGCAGAAGTTGAAGATTTCTCAACTTTTCAAGTGCCAACGCAGGCGTCAGCCAATCAGGTCACTTTATGCAAACACCCTAGAGCAGTCGCTAGCCAATTGCGTTCGTGCAACACCGGAAAGCAAAGTGATTGGCTGTTAGCACTATAAGGGTCGCGTCAACACAAGCTTCAGACACGCCCTCCGTCAAGCGTTGACGCTGATGTCCCTTCGTTCATCTTCGGAACACAAATTAAGATATTTTTGATAAAATCCGAGAGGTATATTCACTCGTCAATAAACAGCAATATAATCACCCCTTTCAAGGTCCAGAAAGGTACTAAAGACATCGTTAAAACAGTTGACGTGACTGCAGTGGTTCAACCTTAATTTTATGAAGCGACGAGAATACTTTTTGTGCGCAAAAAACAAAAAAATAATGACTTCATTCAACAATATCTTCTCTTCATGTCATTCTCATATGTTGTTTACATCCAGCGCTTCTAGGTTCAACGTCAGAACGGCGACTCATTATTGGCCGGCTCCTGCGTCAGAATCACACGCATGCATCGTACTGCTCACATGATCAGCTTTGGCCAATACCGAGCTGGTTTTCGGACGTAAACACGGAAGACTTTACTGTGTTTACTGCGTCACCTGCATAAGGATAATGACAGGAGAGAGAAGAGATTGTTGAATAAAGTCGTTTTTGTTGTTTCGTTTTTGTACACATAAAGTATTATATTATTGTATTATATAATCAACATATCAAATCATGATTCGGATCGTGTGTCAAACCGCCAAACTGCTGAAATCACGTGACTTTGGCGCTTCGAACCGCTGATTCGACACACTGATTCATTTGTGCTCCGAATCTTCCTGAAGCAGTGTTTTGAAATCGGCCATCATAAATAAGTCGTTATTTTGTTTTTTTTGGCACACCAAAAATATTCTCGTGGCTTTATAATATTAATATTGAACCACTGTACTCACATGAACTGATTTAAATATGTTTTTAGTACATTAATGGATCTTGAGAGAGGAAATGTCATTGCTGGCTATGGAGGCCTCACTGAGTCATCGGATTTCAACAAAAATATCTTAATTTGTGTTCCGAAGATTAACGAAGGTATTACGGGTGTGGAACGTCATGTATAATAAATGACATTATTTTCATTTTTGGGTGAACTAACCCTTTAACGGTGTACATGTCCAAAAAACATAGCAGATGCTTTTATCCAAAGAAACTTACGAGAGAGAGAATAAAACCCATGTTACTACAATGGTTTGGTATATATTTGTTGGTGCCGTCATAAGCTTTTTAACATCACACAGCCAGAAAAAATGTACATAAAACATGTAGATATAAATACTTCCATAATAACTTCCAATACTTGCAGAGATATCTTTCTAAATCATATTTGTCGTATGCGTATCTGTTGACAGCAGCTGTCATGGAGCGACGGCCAGGCATATATCAGATTATGTTGACTGTTGGTTTGATTCTCCCTGTACTTTGCTATTCTGGCATCTGACGTGAAACTAGCTGTGAATTCATGTGGTTTTTATTGTAAGATGCCCAAGCAAAGTGTCAGAAAATGACTAGACAGTCTGGGTGACATCAGTGCATTTAGACTGCTTTTTTTATCATTCGTTTTGCATTCTAAAACGTGGCCATATTGACCTGTCAAAGCCCTTCTGGGTGTTTGGGTGGAGTAGATTAAGTGGTTAAAAGCCTGTTGGCCTAATGCACTTTGTGTCAACTCAAAAAGCTAAATAAGCCAGATTGAACTGTGGAGGTGTTTCCTTACTGAACCCTGAACTTCAACATGAGGCATCCGAGGATGAGTCTTTATATGTTCTGATGGTGGTTTTGGGTTATTGGTCAGTGATAGAGCCTGCCAGATAAAGTCTGTATTCCTAAGAACTAGTTTGAGGTTTAAAGTGTGTAATTTCTGCAAACTATAATTAGTCAGACAGACAGATAGTCCTGCCCAACACTTTTTGCGCTTCATCAGAGATCAGACTGTAGGGCACTGCACAGGGTCTTCTTGTTTTGATATTGATGTAAGCGTGTGGGTGTGTTTCTGTTCACACGTGTTTGTGGTTGTGCGCTTTACACTTTTAGTTTCCTGCTGTATGGTTTCACCAGATGACAGTTCTTGTCAACGCTAAACGCTTGACGCCGTACGACTAGTAAACATTGTGTGAAAACTGTCTCTCTTATGGAAGCTAGTTTCCACCATGGAAAAAAAATGTAAAAGATAATTAATCTCACAATTCTGACTTTTTTTCCTCACAATTGTGTGATTATAAAGTTGCAAAACATGCATTTTGGTCTGGGACAGCCAGTAGGACAACGGAAAAGCGTGTGGTTAGAGTAACGCATCCAGTTAATGGATGAACTTAAGCGTTCAGTTTAACCTTAACATTTTACCAACCACATCTTCACTGCACACTCAACATGGTTCACATCTAAAGGCTTGATCACACCAAGAACGATTTCAGTGTTGCTTTTAAATCATCTGAGGTTTGTGTGTGATGTTTTTATGATCAGATTTGATAAGGGGGATTTTGTTCACTGACAGGATGCTTGCCAGTCTCACTTCTTGTAGGTTTTCATGTCTAGTAGCGATTCATTTTTACACTTCGGGTGAGGTTTTTTGTTTTGTTTTTTGTTTTTTTTAATTTTCCACAAGATTTGTTCTCTACACACTGAATTGATTGATTGTGGGTAAGTTAGTCATTTAAAATGTTTCATTCTCATTTGTAGTGGTGCAACGGTTTCATGTGAACATCTAATGTTCCTGGTGAAATAGAAGTTATGATTATTTTGAGATAGTTGTATTCTTTTGTAGCAAGAGCAGATGCAGTTGCTGAGTTTGTCGAGCTGTGATTCAGAAGTCTCTGGTAGTTTAATCAGGTTTCCCTGTGAAGTCTGTCCATCAGTCGTCACAAATGACATCAAGATACTTTCTTCCCATTGAGCTATAAATGAAATCATAAAAGTAATTTAATAATTTTACTGTTGTTTTGCATTAATAAGTGCAGTTACTAATCATATTACATTTATTTATTGGAAATCTAACAGTAAAGTACTGAGCTTGAATTGAGATGTAGATAAAATGAACTTTTATTGACAATGGTAACGTGCAAAAACATTTTTATAGGAAAAATGTAAATATTCTACTTTTATTAAATGTACTATACTTAACTAATCTCAGCCTCGGACGTCATGCCCACGCCAGATGCATATGGCACACTTAACTGGAAACACTTCAGTCGTCATCTGGTTGGTTAAATTATACAGGATGTCTGGATGTAAAGACTAGAAGGGATACAGCTATGGCCACTGGACATGCACACAACAATATTGCGTCATTTAATATTTATTTATTTTATTTAATAACTGTATGCATTGTAAGGGTAGTTTTAGGGTTGGGGGTAGGTGTAGATGTTAATAAAACACAATTTGATAAGTAGCAAATTTAAATTACTGTTATTTATCCTGAGATTTTGCCGTAGCTGTATCCCTTCTAGACACAACTGAATGCTGTCATGTTTACAAGCGATTACCAGGATCAAATAAACACTGGATTTTCAAAAGTATGTGAAGTTCGCGGCTCCATTGTTGCATAAACTTGCACAACGCTCTTGAATTAATAATTTATAGATGCACGCCGGTCTGTTATTGCAGGGACATTGACTTTTTCACACCCCTAAACATGACGTGGAACAAAACAAACTGTGATTGGTTGCGTTCCATGTCAGTCAAACGTCCTCTTGTGCCGTCCTTGGCCAATGAAAGCTGAGATGGAGTCCACAATCTGAAGATGTTTTTGTTTTTCATGAGACTTTTCCTACTTTTCCATATATTAGCGAATCAATAAGTGCTCTTCTGCTGCTATCTAGTGGTGATTTCATGTCTTTTTTTTAAGTTTTGTTTGCCTATAAGTGTAGTTTTCCTTCATCTTTGAACATTTAGTTTTACAAATCATCACATTAAAAAAAAAAAACAAACATTCAAATTGGATTCATTTTAACTGCTGGAAAAAGTGTGAAGTCCTTGAAAAGTGCTTGAGTTTCACTCTCAAAAGTGTGCATAAACCCTGAAATTAATAATGCAAAAGCGTTCAAGTATTTCTGCCACAATACCATGGTTTCAGTAAGCATTACTACAATAAATCCATGGTGATTTGTGGACTGGGAGCCTTAACTTGTTCGTTCATGGCACAGTGTTTCTCCTGGTTTCCTCGTCAGTGCTATTTGATCTGATATCTGTGGTCTAAAGCAGAGAATTCAGTGCTGAAATGAATAATTTGAATGCTTCCCACTAGATCTCGCAGTGATGTTATTAATTTTGCAGCGAATTCAAGCGGTTTCTCACTGGATCTCCCAGCGGTGTGCAGTAAGCAGTGTCAGATGATCGAGATCGGCACACGCTGAGCTCTCGGTTCGCTGTCTGTTATTGCTCAATGCTGATAAACGATCCGCATTACACAGCTCAAACGAGTAGCGTTGTTTCGTTTCACTTTTGTTTAGTTTGCCGTTTGATGTTTTTCATATGAAACAGAAATGGCAGTTCTTATCAGTTTTGCAATGTGGTGGTCGCACCAATGCGGCCTCTAACAAAATTTAATCGCACTAGCAAACAAAAAAAAAAGTTCGCAAAATGCGACCATTTAGTCGCAGTCTGGAGCCCTGTTACCCTCATGTTGTTGCCAAAAGTGATTTTAGGACACACAAAATGATCCAGATTGGAATGAATGGGTGGAGATTACAGGGATAATCTGATATTCTGACTGACCAATACTTTAGATCTTTTAATTTGGTAACATTTGTTAACATGACTTTTGGGAAGTTCACATGTCCTGGGATGTGACCAGCAGTGAATCTCCACCAGCATCTCGGTTCATCAGAGTTAATCAGAAACATGAGTTCTTAATATTTGCATCAACTGATCGATCTCATCAGCTCTTTCTCTGAAACAGCACCAGTCAAATGTTCAGACACAGTGCCAAAGGTTTTTAAGGCTGCGACTTGAGAGAATCATAAATTCAGTTTTTCTCAACCTGGTAGTGCATCTCTGATGCAACTGTATTGCTCTGCTCATGTTTTAAATCAACATCTGCAGTGAGTGCATTCATAAAAGTGCTTCAGAAATTTGCCACAGGCATTTCTAAATCACATTTAGGCAATCGTTTTGGTTCAACATCCTGTGTTTCTGCTTTTGTAAACTCTAAACGTCTATCCTCTCCGCCGACGCCCCACTTACTGCCAGATTGCACATTTTGCTTAGTGGACTAGTTAATTGACTCAACGCTTGAATAATTCATTTCTCTCTGGTGAGTCACGTTTCTACCGCTGTCTTACTGGCTGTGATGTAATAGATGCATGTTGCAGCTGTTGTACGGTTACTCATTTTTACTAGTCAACTAGCTGTCTAGAAGAGTCCGTTGCTCGTTGGTGGCTCAATGTTTACTTACTCTTATAAAATAGTGTTCTTTATTAGCATTGATGGTTCCATAAAGAAACTTTAACATCCATGAAACCTTTCCATTGTGCTTAAAGGCACAATATGTAAGATTTTTGGATTAAAATATCCAAAGACCACTAGAACAGTGTTATATATTTTGTTGACTTATGTCCTTGTATTATACCAAGAGTTTTCAAGATGTTTAAATCCGGAGAAATAAGCAATTTTAACCAGGACATGGGCGGGTATGATGTCACCTATTAATGACATCATACCCGCGTTACCCTCGATTTCTGGTTTTATTTTGTAGAAACCATAGAAACACCAAAGATGCTTTAATACATTGTGTTTTATTACACAGGTGAGCAACTGTTTGGATACCTTCATCAACAGAAAACTAATCATTTATATAGCTCATCACAGTAAGTCTTATTGTTTAAATCTCGTTTTCTTGATTTACCGCGAGTACCATGTTTTACCGTGCCTAAAATCAATCTAGCTTACTTCAGTGTGCAACAAGTTTCTCATAGCAGCCACCGAGCAAATGCACAGAGTAGCACTATAACAACTTCCAGCACAGAAATGTATCTAATATGATAAACAGCACTGCTTTACCCCACATACGCTCGACCGGAAGAAGCGGAAGCAGCAATTGTGGCATAATAAAAGTTCCGCTGCTCTTGAGACGTGTGTCACGCTCGTCTCTCATTAGCAATCGCTCCAGCGGCCTCGTTCTGCTCTCAAAAGTTTTCAGCCCCACCCTGCTTCATACTACAGTAATGTTAATAAATCTTTAATTCATTAGCTCATCCATGAACATAATTTTGAGTCTCGTCGAATTCTTTTCCACCGGCTGTAGACGTGAAGATAATACCTCTTATGATTCCGCGAAATCAAGGCGTCATCAAGCTATGCCTTTGTTTTGAATAAGCAACCTCTAGCAGTGAAAACTACATAGTGCACCTTTAATAGTGGAATAAAGGTTCTTTAAGTTTTTAAAATGTTCTTCACACTAAGAAAAAATGGTTCTGCTGTCATTGCTGTGGATGATTTTATATAATATAAGATTTTTTTTCTGTGTGTCCAGCTTCAGCGGCTTTGCTGATAACTTGATTAGTTTCTACACTCCAAATGAACTCAGGTCAACTTAAATGTCTACATCATCAGCAGGTTTTGAACACAAATTCGAGTTTTTAATGCATAGTTCCAAATATATTTGGCCATTACAAGATTGCTATATAAGGTAATGTCACATAGCCTCACTTGTGGTCAGAATCAGAGGAACTGATTGTGGTACGCTGCACTACACTGTTATACTGTACCCTCATACGGCACAACCCTTCCATGTAAATGTGCATGTACTGTTAGACAGGCATCTGAGTTGTTCTTACTTCTGCATTTTACCATCCTGGTTCCTGGAGTAATGTAGAACTCAAAATTCTCCTCATGAAGCTCATCGTGAAAGCAAAGACCAAATTAGATCAGTCACAATTATGACCGGAAAAAACATTACACAACGGTCATATTCTGTTGGAACGGGGTCATATGGCAAACTAGCTGTCACCATCACGCGGCACAAATGAACTGGATTTAGAAAAGTATTGACCTTGAGAAGTAAATCCACTTCAAAAGGACAATTTAGCCAACTTTGTAAATATTGTGTATTGTGTAAATGTAAATATTCTACTCTTATTAATTGCACCATTGTTCTTCTATAGTATCATACTGAAATGACTGACAGTTTCAGTGATTATAAAAGGAGCGCTCTTTACTTGCTTTCTGTGTAATTTAGTCGCAATTTGAAGAAAAGTGGTTTTTCATGACACTTTGACTTTTCATATTTTAGTAATTTCATAATGTCTAAATATAAATTCAAAAGTGTGTGAAAAATGTGTATTAAAAAAAAAAGTATATATTAGGGAGTGGAAATGTCTAATAAGCCAATAAGTGCTCCTCTGGCACCATCTACTGGTTATAGTGGTAATTTCATACATTTTCCATTTAAAGTAGCCCAAAAGTGTTTGTTTGCCACCAAGCGTCTTCCTCATGTGCATGGTTTATAAATCGAGGGAACGAATTAGTAAATCGTGCGCACAATTTAGCCTACTATTTTTTTCCTGCATGTCATATCTGGGGCTCCGTAGACAATCTTTGAAGGATGAACAAATATAGCAGGGCTCGACAATAAGGACTGCCCGATGGCCCGGGGCCAGTGTGAATGACTCATGGGACAGTAAACGGAACGGTCACTTGCTGTAGGGTGTGAGATATATATCGTCTGTCTATGATATTGTGATTGTTGATTTAACGATCTGAAATGATCGAGTATATCCCTCAATTTACAAAACCAAACACAACACACCCATTGAGTGCACGCATGCAATACAGGACGTAGTCTAGTAACAGTTTAGGTTAGACTAGTGCGCGTGCATATTTGAGTGTACGCTTTCACTGCGCGTGATTTAGACTTTTAAAATGCCCCAGAATTTGAGATAAGGGGCAAAAATGCCCCAGTATATCTTTTATATTCATATCATTTAATACAGTTAACCAATATTACACAGCCCCGTTTTTCTCCAAATATCAACAATTACAAATGTGATATTGATTTTATACAGAGTACAGTTTAATGAACAAGAACCTAATATCAAGTGACTTACATTTTAGACACCAAATCGCCTGTTTCACTCTATTTTGCCTACGAAAATAGTTCCAAACAAAGTCCACAGAATTGTTTTGCATCTCTGAGAAACACTTTGTGTTTCTCAAAACAAAACAATTGTTTTGCATCTCTGAGAAACACTTCCTGAATGAATCAGCCGTTTGAATGAATCGGTTGAATCCGGTTGAATCTCAATGACTCGCTCATTAGCAGGGACTTGCTGCCACCTACTGGTGGGTTTAATTTCAGGTTTAAAGTGTCTTTTCATTTTTAAAATAATTTCAAATAGCAGTATTTAACGTTTTATATTTTCAACATTTCAAAACATTATTTATGCATCTAGCTCTCAACTGATTCATAAAGTTTAATCTATAGTTATATAGTTATAGATATTACAATTTCTGTACCTGAAAATTTCCTGTTTAAACCTACATGAAAAACTTGAAAAGCATTGTTTATTTCATTTATATGTTTGTTCTGTTGTATCCATATGTGCTATACTCGTAATTTAATTATGTATTAATATTTTATTACTTGCTATTTATTTATCTCACAATATTTAAAATTTAAGTGAGTTAATCTAGTAGCTTTTGGTGTCATAACCTTATTTATTAAGGTTACATGTTTCATAAACAACGAAAACAATAACTTGGATTATTTTATAGGCCTATTTTCTTTTCTGTTACTTTATTAATTTTTTGTTGTGGGACAAGTGAAATTTTTGGCGGGGCAAGTAAAAATTTGAACCACTGGCCTGACCGAGCCAGCAGAAAAAATCCTTAGCGTTGAGCCCTGTATAGTTTTGGTCATCACATTAAAAATAACATTTGAATTGGATAATATTTAGAGCTTTTAAGTGTTGGAAAAAAGTTGTATGAAGCTCTTGAAAGACCTTGAAAAGTGCTTGAATTTCATTCTCAATTTAATCTTATTTCTGCCACAATACCATGGTTACAATTAGCGTTAAGGCCTGTTCACACTAAGAACGATAACTATAAAGATAACAATAAAAATATAGTTCTAAAAATCGTTCTAAATATAAAAAAATAGCACTGTCCACTCCACAGCTATAACGATAACGATATAGAGAAACTGTATCGTTGGGATTATTTTCAGAACTACTTTTTTCAGCTGTTGAACAATTAAAAAACACTAGCAGCCAATCAGAATCCATTCTAATATAAGGGCTTGTGCATTTAAAATGGCAGACGACATTGCAGAGAAGTTAATCACCGAGGTCCAGAAAAATCCACCACAGTTTGACAAGTCAAACCTCCTTTTCAATGATATGTTAAAGAAAATAGATATATGGAAAACGGTTATAACCTCAAAATAAATGGTGAGAAGAAGTATTAATGATGAGATCATTATGCCAGGCAGTGTAACACAAAATTACCTCAGATATCCAGCGCTAGTTTCGACGACACTGTCTTGCTTCCTTTTAAGTTGCAGTGAAAAAGACTAGCCGTTGTTTTTATTCCACTATATTGACTTTGTCAGGTAAATTCACTGTTAGATTAGATCGATTACACTAGCTATTCACTCGAAACATGACATGCTGAGGACATCTGCTGGTTAAAGCCGTGTAAATGCAACAAGAGCAGCAAAAACATGTTGTACACACTTTGAAACTGCAGTGTGTGAGTTTAGAATAAACAGACCGTTATTGTTCATTGGTGTGGATGCAAATATAGTTATCATTATAGTTATTTTATAGTTATCGTTCTTGGTGTGAACTGGCCTTTACACATTAAATCCATGGTGAATGTTGGTGATTTGTGGCCTGAAAAGCCTTCTATAGCTTGTTCGTTCATGGCACAATGTTTCACCACATCAGCGCTGTTTGCTCTGACATGGTTTTAACAGAGAATTCTGCACCAGATTTTAATGCTTCTCACTAGATTTTGCAGCTTTGTTATTAATTCTCATTGGATCTCCCAGCGCTGTGTAGCAACAGTGTTGCATGATCAAGATTGGCCCGTAAGTACCTGTTCTGAGCTTGCACAGCGCTGTCTATAATTGGTCCGTGCTCTGCAGCTCAAACACGATGTGCAGTTTCGTTCCACTTTTGTTTCGTTTACCGCTTCTCATATGCAACAGAAATGGCAGCTCTTATCTGTTGGGCAACGTGGTGGTCACCCCAATGTGACCTCTAACAAAATTTAGTCACACCAGCAGGAAAAAAGTTTGCAAAATGCAACCATTTGGTCACAGTCTGGGGCCCTGGTTTGCATTTCACTGTTTTTATTCATTGAGGAATACTGAATCAGTTTTTGTGCAAGTGAGATGAGTAAATGCATGCTCACATTTAGTCTAGAAATACAATAACCATCATGTTTACACAGCACACACAACACCACTCCACGTTGCTCTTGATTTCTCAGACAGAAGAGCTGTCAGTCAATAAACGTGAAAACAAAGTTACTTGCTTTACTTATTTGAAATAGTATCACAGATATTTTGTTGTAAATTTAAAAGTAATGCATTACTTTACTAGTTACTTGAAAAAGTAATCTGATTACGTAACTCGCGCTTTAACTGAATGTTACTTTTGATCTAATCCTCAACATCAGATCGTTACAGTCTGAGTTAATGTACAAAACACTACAAGCAAAAAACGAGAACTGCTTTTTGACCTCTTTGCAGTAGCAGAAGGAAAATGACACTTCTGCAAACCCGCTGTATGTATTCTGCGACCGACTCAATTAAACCGTACCTACACTAACTGTGACTTCCTGTGCAGCATGTGTGTCTGAGCTATGGAAATGGGGTGAGAACATGTTAATTAGATGCTGCTCAGTTTTTCTCCCAGGCTCAAGAAAACGTATGATCCACGGCAGTCTCTCAACTGATAATGAACTAGTGCTAAAATTACTCAAACCCAAAGAATGAGCTGAGAAATATACAAATGTGCTTTAAAAATGTGCTTTTGCGTTCTTGAATATCAAATGCAGTATGTGCATTGGAGCGTAGATAATTATGGGCATGTGAAATTACTGTTACAGGTGGTGTTTTATTGATAACTAAAACAATTAATTGAAGTAAAGCTGAAGTATAAAAAAAATTGATGAAAAACTTACATTAGAAATGTTGCCTTGGAAACTAAGTGGAAGTATTACAATGACTGAAACTAAAATTGATATAAATTAAAGATAAATTGAAATATTAAAAAGATAATAAAAATATAAAAGCACATGGCAAAATTACTTAAAATGAAAATATGAAAATAAAAGAATTCTAAATATTAATAAATACAATAATAGAATATAAATAATACTAAAATAACACTGGTTGGATAGTCTGACCTTCAGTTCTTGGGCGAAAAATGAAATTGATGCATCCTAAATAAAGCTGAATTACCTAAATTCACTTAATAGTAAATGCTCAACTGATAAAAAGGTTGTTGAAGGCGTTCAAGTTTGAAATTATGTTGTTTGTTTTAACTTGTTTTGAAAAGTTTTAAATACCACTTACATTAGTTGTGGTGGGATTATCATCTGTACAGTGATTAAAGGATTAGTTCACTTCAGAATTAAAATGTCCTGATAATTTACTCACCTCCATGTCATCCAAAATGTTTATGTCTGTCTTTCTTCAGTTGAAAAGAAATTAAATTTTTTGAGGAAAACATTCCAGGATTTTTCTCCATATAGTGGACTTCACTGGGGTTCAACGGGTTGAAGGTCCAAATGTCAGTTTCAGTGCAGCTTCAAAGAGCTCTACATGATCCCAGATGAGGAATAAGAGTCTTATCCAGAGAAACCATCAGTCATTTTCTAAAAAAAAAAAAAAAAAATTATATACTTTTTAACTACAAATGCTCATCTTGCACTGCTCTGTGATGCGCCACGCATTATGTAATCACGTTGGAAAGGTCACGCGTGACGTAGGCAGAAGTACCGATTCAGTGTTTACAAAGCGAACATGCAAAGACTAAGTCAAACGCCCTTTACAAAAAAAGGTAAACGATGTCGGGTGATTTTGAGGTTGGAGAAGAAAATGAGATGGAGTTTTTCGTCCTACCGTGGTATTTCCGCCTACGTCACGCGTGACCTTTCCAACATGATTAAGTAATGCGTGGCGCATCACAGAGCAGTGCAAGATGAGCATTTGTGGTTAAAAAGTATATAATTTTTTATTTTTTTTAGAAAATGAGCGATGGTTTCTCTAGATAAGACTCTTATTCCTCGTCTGGGATCATGTAGAGCTCTTTGAAGCTGCACTGAAACTGACATTTGTAGTCCACTATATGGAGAAAAATCCTGGAATGTTTTCCTCAAAAACCTTCATTTCTTTTCGACTGAAGAAAGAAAGACATGAACATCTTGGATGACATGAGGGTGAGTAAATTATCAGGAGATTTTAATTCTGAAGTGAACTAATCCTTTTAAACTATGTTTTATGTTGCAGTTCCTGGAAAAAGTCACCAGTTAATTAAATCTGATTACTCATAATGAATCTTTGTGCTTCGATGCTTGAGAAAGTTGTTTGAGAATCTAATATAATCTAATGTGTTTGTAAAAATCTAATGTGTTTCCATTAATGTCATCACTGACATTATCGTAATCCCCTGATATCAGCGCTGCTGTTTTATTCATGTTTGGTGGCGTTCACTCCTGTGACTCTGTGACAAACAGCTGACAGGAAACGCAACCTGTTCCTGTAAAACGGTGTTTTTTCCCCTGAGTATCCAGTGACACTGGATCAGTGTTTTTATTGAAAAGTCCAGCTCTTGGGTCACATGAACTTTGGGAAATTATGACCCACAGTGTGGAAAACACTGTGACTGTAAATAGGACTGGAGAAGAGCAGCAGAGTCTGAATCATTGCCGTCACAGACTATGTTTAGAATACAGTAGCATATTTATTTTTCAGTATATAGCAGTGCTTCCCACACATAGACTTTACTTGGGCGGGCCGCCCACATATAATAAAGGCCGCCCAAGTATATTTGGAGACACATTTTTGCTTTTATTATTTTTATCCTCTTATACTTTTATATCTGCGCAAGATAATGAAACCATCCGCGATCGAATAACTAGTCGTTTCGTACCTGCTCGTTATGTGTGCGTCAGAAGTGTTTACTCCCGCTAACATTCCCACGGGCGCTGCATTTTGCAAAGTCACAAGGCGGCGCTGTTGCGCATTCTACAAGCTTGCGCAACAGCGCTTCAGTCTGCTTCAAAGTGATTCTCAATCAATGAAAAGCGCAGATTTATGCCAAGCGATTGCTAATGAACTCAAGCTGATGAATTATTACAATGTCTACTTTATGGCCTTTATATAAAATGTTTTAGACGATTTGTAAGAATCTGAATGATCAGCCTGCAATAGTACAGACATTTCAAAATAAGAGTCCCGGTGTATTTCGGGCTTGTTTATAATTAAAAGTCACACGCTAAGTTTTTTTCTTTTTCTTTTGGGCATTATTGGTATTTTGGTTACACAATAAATTGTATTTAATTTGATTTCCATTTAATTCATAGTAAATTATTGTAGTCTCCCCCACAGGAAGAAAAGACTAAGAACATTATTTGACACATATATTATTAATTTTATAAATTTTACTAGTAAAATATGTGTCCCATTCACTGAGAGAAAGGTGAACCATTTAAATGCTGTAATTTTGCATAATTTACAATGCATAATAATGCATAATATTAGTATGTAATTAAATGTAATAAATAAAAATACTGTTAAATGTACATGTAGTAGATGATTTTTGTGCCGTGGGTAGGCCTAATAGGAGGATTTTTCGCCCGGCTACCACCGCAAGTATATTTCAAACCTGTGGGAAGCACTGATATAGTATACATGTTGTGCACAGTATGTGACTTTTCTGCATGTAATACATATAACCTACTATAGGAGAATTGCAGTATCCTACAAATCAATTGATTTGACATTTCTTTCTCAGTGTGACAAGTAAAATATCAATAATATCAGCTTTGATTTTTAAGGTCTATGTTTTGTCTTATTCAATCAGACTGCCAAAAATATATTTTACCCAAGAGGTAAAAATGCAAAACAACAGTTTTTACAACAAATTTGATCACTGCAATGTCAAGTCACCTTTATTTCTATAGTGTTTTATACAATACAGATTGTTTCAAAGCAGCTTTACAGGGATAAACAGTAAAATAATGATTCAGTGATGCAAAGAATTCAATTCTGTTTAGTGTTTCAATGATTCAGTGATTCAGTGATGCAAAGAATTCAGTTCAGTGTTGATTCAGTTCAGTTCAATAACTGTGAAAGTTATGGATTGAATTCAATTAATCTATAAAGCAGCTCAATGTGAATTAAATGTGATTATTTTGATGTGTTTCAAAAATTTAAGTAGGACCTATAGATTTGTAACTGTTTGAGACTGTGTTGTGTTGTCAGTGTTGACAAAATTTTCCTGCTTCTCCAAAGTGATTTGTCACATGTCACATGGCTCAGGCGATTGGTTGAAAGAACCTGTATGTGGAACAGAGTAACCATGAGTAAAGATGAAAGCATTAGCAGTGAAAGTAAAAGATCCCTGTGCGCAGAAGAACTTTGTATACCATGACCTGTTTGTTCAGTGAGATTGAACCTTGATCTGAGTCGCTTTCTAAATCTACAAACTAGTTACAGTTACATCCTCCTTTATCCTTCCTGTTTCACTGTCCTTCTGTTCATTATTTGTTTTCCTCTCTGTGTATCATCATCTTCATCTTCTGTTCGTCTCATTCCATCGGTCTCTTTCTCTCCTGTGTCACGTGTTTCCAGCCCCTCGCTGTCCATTGAGCCCCTTACCATCATCTACAATCTGATGTTCAGATAGTGGGACCCTGATTCTCTGGTGAGTGTCTGAAGCCTGCAGAAGGTCATGACCTCTGTGACCTTCAATAACCCTGCCTTGAAAGTTTGATAGTACTAACAGGTTGTATGGAGACTAGATTAAAGTGTGTTATTGGAGTGATTGAGTTTGACCTTTTCAGATAGGATGATGTTTCTGGGCCGTGACTCGCTATTTTGAGATATTTCAGGAGATTTTAAAGAAACAATTTTTCTACAAATGCAAATTGTAATCAATTACTTTGTGTTCCACAGAGGAAGAAAAGTCATATGGGTCTATATCAGTAAAAGATAACATTTTTATTATTATGAGGGATTAGAGCGTGTAGCTCTGAAACCCTATTGTAAGTGTTAAATTTTCCATGGATCTGCATTCTCCCCTGAAAATGATCGGGCAGACCAAACCGTGACTTGAAACTTTGAGTGCTGGTAGTACTCACACTGTCTACAACGTCACCAAGTCTCACCCCGATCGGCCTGACGGGGGCGCTACAGCAGGCTCATAACTCCTAAACGGTTAGGTGTATGCTCAAGTGTCTTATATCGTCGGAATCGCTCATCGCCAAAATTTTGGGGTATTTTAGATTTTTTGAAAAACTTTTGCGAACTAGTCCTAGGTTTTTGGCCCGATTGGAACCAAACCAGTGCAGCGAGATTGTCAGTGGAGTCTGATTGTCAATAATTATCAAAAAAAAAGTTGAAATTTCGATTCAAGGTCCCTAAGGGCCACCAAAACATTTGAAGTGGGTGGAGCCACTTTTACAAAAATGGCTATAATTCATGAACGGACTGAGATATTTTCACTAAACTCAGCACACCTATGTAAGAGCTCATTCTGTGGCTGCGTGAAAAAGGACGTGGCAGCTGGACACATGGTGGCGCTATAACATGAAAAAAGACATGAAAATGGCTATAACTACTTCACCGTTAGTCTGATTTACTTGAAAATTGGCATGCAGCGTCTTCGTCCAAGGTGCCATGATAGTCTATAAAGTCATGTCTGCCATCGGCCAATGAATTTTGAGCAGCTATCAGACAAGGTTAACGGAGGCCGATTGGAATGAAACTCGCTGGGCCCTAGAGGCCTGTGAGAAATTTGAAAGAAATTGGCCATTAGGGGGCACCTTTGCGTTTTTCACATTCATAAAAAAGGATTGTGTATCGTGCGATTTTTCACACATGCCTACAACAATCGTACCACATTCTGGGCAGTTTTGCCTCTAGGACCGCCTTTGTCCATCGACTCATTCGTTAAATATTGGAGATTATTTAAAAACCAACTTTGGCGAACTAGTCCTAGGTATTTGGCTCAACTTTGATAACTGTAAAAAAGCTTTAAAAACTATATATTTCCTATGGTAAATTGCCTGTATTGGCTGTAAATGGTCTTTTCCATCTATGATCGAGATGGTTACAGGCTTTAGGGCTGCACAATTAATCGAATTTCTAATCGCGATTATGATTACGGATGCCACGATTTCGTAATCGTTCAAAGGCGCGATTACAAGGAAAAATATCCACTCTATTATTCTCTCTATACAGACACATAATAAAGCCGCCTTTGACATACAAGCGCCAAAATAAGATATTTTCACGGATTATTAATGTTCAAATACACTCAGAAACAATATCACAATGCTCATGGCTCTGGTGAGTAACAACATAAAACAGTTCAGGAAGAATGTGTCTGTCAAATCTTAAAGGGACAGTAGCTGAATAAACATGCCGCTCTCAATGTTCATCAAACAACAAAAGACAAAGAAAAAATCACTTACAGCTCTTGACTGATTAACTTCTGTAACTTTAATTGATTTTTACAATGAATATTATCCAATGTTATTTAACATTTGATTACTTTGTTTCTTTATTCAGTTTCTTACCTGATCACTACTGACCTACCTGAAAAAAGAAAGCTGTCCATTTAATTTCTATCTTTATTCTATTGTATTTATTTGTGCTATTGTTAGTAATTTGTTCATTTGTTCTTATTTTATTACTGTTTACTTGTTTTTTAAAAATTCAATTTACCATTTGAAATCAAGCAGACCAAGTAAAAAAATATTATTGCTTCAAACAATGGTATAAAGCTATTCAAAACATAATTCAGTGTAAATTGTGATAATCGTAATTAATAATCGCAATTACAATTTAAAGGGAGTAATCGACAATAATGTTTTTTATCATAATCGTGCAGCCCTAATGTGCTTAAAGGCCTTAAAGCTCTTGAACCCCGATAATTGCAGCTTACAGCTATTATTATTATTAGAGCTGTCATGATTCCTTGATTAGAGTGCTTCACTTAAAAAAAAATCTTACTTGCAATTTGCCCTTGTCGATTAACTCACAAAATACAGGAAGTGACACATTCCACGTACAAGAATCGCATTATTAGACCATTTAAAACCCATACTAAAGCATAATGCTACTGTGAATTCACAAAGGCTGCAATTCAATTAAATAAATATATGCGCTGTGGGTTTAATATATATGCACTTGAAATATTATTAAACCATGACAAGTTCTTGACAGATTTTTTTGAGATTCATCTATTTATTTTATTTATCCATTTATTCATCCATTATTTTTTTATTTTATTTTATTAGTTTATTTTAATGACCCTGACCCATAAAATGTTATTGGACAAGTTTTGTGAGATTCATCCATTTAGGTCAGGTAGTATGTGATTTGAGGCACAGCCTCAGTCATGTAGCTTTATTAGATGAAGATGATATTACGGGGTTGCTTGAGGTGACTGAACACTGAAACTAGGAAGTGATTTGTTTGTATTGAGCTGTTAAAACTGCTCTTGTCTGTAGGAATCTGAAAAGGAAGGAAACTGAGTCACTCGTTTTTTTATTGCACATTTTCTCTTGTTTTTAGGGTGAAAAATGACTTGGTTGTGTTCCTGATTTTTTTTTGAGATTCACCCTAAAGAGAGCAAAGCATGTCAGTCAGCCGTTGTCGCCTGTTATTTTTTAATATTTTTTTGGAAGCTGGTTTTGTCCGTGTCAAACGCTTTTGTGGAAGCTGTGGATTAGTGAAGGGCACCCAACTGACTCTCGCTGCAGCAGCTTCTGTGACGTGTGCGTGGAGTCTGACAGCTGGAGGATCAGTCAAAGCTGCTGTCGAGCCTGTGACGGCATTAACCCCCACGGTTACTAGTTAAAAAGGTCAGGTGGCCGTCTACAGATGGAAATCCTGGGAGGATTAGACATTCCTTGACTTTAATGAATGTGTCTGTGATTTTTGATAGGTATTTTATAATTTATATATTTTAAAAAATGACCCTTGACAAGTTCTTGACAGGTTTTGCGAGATTCACCCATTTAGGACAGATAGTCTGTGATTTGAGACGCAGCTACAGTCATGTAGTTGCACCAGCAGCTGTAGTATATTTCCCTGAGTCTGGCCTCTTACTCACTCGCTCATGTGAGTGGAAGTTGCTCCATGTAATGTGATTATTCTGTGTCTGTTCCAGTAAATGGAGGCTGGCAGGAGAAACAGAGACGTCTTTGGATTTTTTTTGCGCACTCACTGGCCGAGTGAATGGAGGAGAAGTCTTTATTGATTTAAAAACTGTCCAAAGACAATGTGTGTCTCATTTCCATACATTTGTGTAGAACATATCTACAAAGGACATATTTAAAACAAGTGTTTGATGCACTTCTAAAGTTCATATTGCAAGGCTCCCCTGCCAGACCATTTTTGTGGCACTTACTCAATTCAAGCAGCGCAATTACGATTGTTCAAAGTTATGTTTGATTAAACTCCTAACCAATGGTGTTAAACTAGTCCTGCACTCGTCCTGTGCTACAAACATGAATGCCTCCTCAAAACAATCTTGTTCATCAGTGCAATCTGATGATGTTGTTTTCCTCTGATTTCAGGTCAGTCTTCAGTGCTTGGAGAGTTTTCTGTGCACATTTCACTGTGTGAAACACCTCAGTGACCCGAGAGGAAAGGATGCGCTCAAATTCTGGTAAGCTTTTACATGATGATCCGCATTACTATGTGTTTAAGCGTCTTTCCAGTTGACAAACTGCTTACGTTTAAAGCAGTGGTTCTCAAAGATTGGAGCGCACAGGTACTGCAGGTGGGGCGCGGGAGATCAGTAGAAAAAAGAAAACAGCGTTGAAGTGTGTGAATAGCAGTTGATGCTAGATGCCTTTATAAAGCAGCACCAAACGTTGACTTGTCACCGTCTAAACAAAGCCTGACGTAGAAGTTCCTCGCCATAGAAAAGCATCTCTTCAGCGGATGGCATCACAAGCTGCTATTGTGAACGTGCTGCTCTGCTGCCGTTTTTCAGCAAGAAGACATACAAGAGCTTGTGAGGCACTGTCGAAAGAGCTCACTGCAGCCACCGATTATACATTTTTTTAAAGGTTTAAAAGGGGGCGTGGCCAAAATTTTGAGAACAACTGGTTCAAAGGAATAGTTCACCCAAAAAAAGCAAGATTTTGAATAACATCTTTATTGTTTCACTGAAATTTATCTGCATTTTTGTCACCAAATAAAATCACATTTGCGATTGAAAATTAGTGTGTGCGACTGAAAAAGTAATTTAGGAGCACCAGTCCGACTGACCCGATCAGATCTGGTTCTATAGGGGTGCTAGCGGGTACACCCTCAGTTGAAACTAATTAGAGCATATTGGCCAAACAGATTTTGCAAACGTACCAGTGCGTATTTGTGTTTGCACTTTGGAGAGCGTGGAGAGAGAACGTGTTTTTGCAGCGTTGAGCAATGTAGCCAATCACAAACATATCTGTCGATTTCTTGAACACAATGGCCAATCAGAGGCCTTTAAGTTAAATTCCACTTCCTCTCAAAACACTGGAGTTTGTTCAGTTATGCAAGTTTGTGAATCCTCTCATTATAACAAACAGAGTACAGACACAATGTAATAATAATTCAATAAACATGAAGTAAATACGTGTTGTGATGTACGTTTTAGGAACACTTTTGTCAGATTTTGCTCTATTTCATATTTTTTATTTATAGCATATTTTATATTTATAACATATGATATAGTTAAGCAACATTACACGACCAAGAGTACAGTTTTCCTGAATATGCTGAATTAAAACATCGAGATTGAAAATGTAACACTGATTTCATATAACAGTTCAATAAACTGTTAAAAGTAGTTAAAATTAAATCACTTACATTTTAGATACAATATTGACAGTTTTTGTTCTGTTTCAGCAGCAAAAATAGTTTCAAACAAAGATCACAGCAGAACATAGTGCATTTCATGACAACACAATTATGTTTTCATTACTGAATGATTTGGTTGAGTCAAAGATTCAGTGACCCATTCATAAACAACTGCCTCGTTCTTGAATGAATCATCTGTTTGAATGAATCGTTTGAATGAATGACTCAATGACTCCCTCATTAAGACAGTCACCTGCCGCCACCTACTAGCGGTTTAGTTTTATGTTTAGAAGTATCATTCTTTCCAGCATTTCTTATTTGTATATTCAAAAAAAGATAGATAGATAGATAGATAAATAAATAAATAAAACAATCTCATAACATTATTTAATGCAGTTGTAATTTTTTAGTGTAAATGATTTAATTTGACTGGTAACAGCCCTATAGTGTCTTATTTTTCTAATTGAATTTATTGATCAAATTTAAGAATTTAAAATGAAAGATGAAGCATGCATATTTAATAAGATTAGGGGGAAATAAGCCTTTTATAAAGGTAAAAAAAATGCCGTCGGGGTAAATATCACAAATATGCAGAATTAAATGTCAAAGCTGATTGAACACTAATGAGAATATTGCTTTAGAATAAATTATATTTACAACACAAAAATCCTATTTTTTCCAGACAAGTGAATTTTTGCTGGTGCTTCTAACTTTTTGAAGTTGGGAGCACCAGCGCTACTAAGTAAAAAAGTTAATTTCTAGCCCTGGAATGGATCTGCGTTTTTAAACGAATATAGTGAGTAAATGATTCAACGATCCATTCATAAAGACAGTCGCTTGCTTTGTTCCTGAATGAATCAGCCGTTTGAATGAATCGATTGAATGAATGATTCAGTGAAGACAGTGACTTGCCACCCAATACTGGCAGTTTTAGTTTCATTTTTAAAGTAGCATTTTAGTTATTTAATATTTCTACTCATTAAACAGTCTGTAAACCTCTGTGTTACCTCTGCAGTGCAAAGATTAATTTTGTTGATAGTGATTTGTTTGGTAACTTATTCTTAACTCAATTTATAAATATAAATTTATGAATTCGACATAAAAGATGACACATTTAATAAGGTGTTCCTAAAAAGAAAGCGTAGAGCCCTGCCATGTCATTTTTTTCCCCCCATCACTTTAGGGTCTCAGTAGCTTATTTTTATGAGGTATTTTACGTACAATCAGATCACAGTTCTTAATCAGTGTTTTTTGTGTAATTTATCTAAATGCCTGATTACAGATCCGCCCTAAGTCCGTTGAACCTTGTGTTGAAACCAACTCAGAATCATAGCAACCAGCATCTAGAGCTCATGTTAATTAGCATTGTGTTGAGAGAAGCTGATCGTTTGAGGCGAGCGATACAAAGGCTTTCTTTGTCTGGCCGAGTGGCTACTTGCCGTGCACTCAATTAAGTGTGTTTTCTCAGCTCCTAATCTTTATCTCATGATCATGTGCGGGTCCTGGAACTTTAGACACAGGAACTGGACAAAGCTACAGCCCGTTTGATGTGAATGCATTAACCCTCTCTTATACAGTAGCATGTGATTATTGCATATGAAACCCTTGGACCCTTTCAGAACTTTTATCTGCTTTGAGCGAGATAATAAAGTAATTACTTTGTTAAAGGAATAGTTCACGCAGAAATTAAAAATGTGCATGATTTATTCACTTTTATGTTGTTCCAAACTTGTCTGATTTCCTTATTTTCCATACATAAAGTAGACTTTTTTCATCTGCTCCACTTTACCATAGCATATTGTTAAAGTGGAACAGGGAGATACTGGTAAAGTGGGACAGCATATCAAGTTATGAGTTTATTATTAACTTGCAAAGCAATAATAACGATAATGAAATGGGACTGCCATATATACTGTACACAGTATAGTGTATTTACATGTGTGTAGTGCAGTGTATTTACATGTCACAAAATGTATTTCAGAATCAAATTCTTAGATGTTCATATTAGCATATGTTGCAAACAAACAAACAAAAACAATATTTCAAATAAACTATATGAATATACTAGACAGTATAGGGTTGCACAATTATGACAAAAATCATAAATGTCGATTATTCCATTGAAATTGTAATTGCGATTTATTAATTAAAATGATCACAATTGCATTGAATGTTGTTTTGAAAAGCTTTATACCATAGTTTGAAGCAACTGCATGCCATATTTTTTTTTGTAAAAATAAAAAAACAAGCTGAAAACACTCTTCCTGATTTACCACCAGGGTGGTTCCCCGAGAACTAATGTTCCCCTAGGGCCATTTTCCTGATTGCATTCGCACCGCCAGTAGGAACTCTGAATTGATGTAAACTGCACTTGTTTTTGTGACATTTATTTTGACGGTGCTGAGAACGGCTCAGCCAGAGATCGCATTCTCCGTCTTCATTAGTTTACAGTCTGTTTAACAATCCTTTTTAATACATTATTAAATATAACTGTTATAAATTTCAAAGAAAGTAGACAGTATATGGAAAAAGTATTAGCTTTTGCCATGTGGTTGATGCCCAATGTCGCTAGCTGAGCAGAAATACATAATCATGTTTCGCCTGGTCCGCTCAAAGTTGCGCTGGATTTTCTCCTTGGCGTAAAGTTTAGAGGTTCATCTATCACTGTTTTCCATGTTTGTAGAGTTAGTTCGTGGAGTAAATATACAGGCTGTGTACATGGCTTTTTAAAAATGGCGGGTGCTTGTGTTTCACATTCGTTTGACCAATCATTGTACACTTACGTCACTGGTAGTTCCTTTTGTTCTGGGTTAGATTTAAAGGCTCTGAGTTCGATCTTTTACACTATGAAGAAGTCATAATTCACCTCTCACAATGTAACATGCTCTAAACACACCTCTTAAAGGTGCCCTAGAATCAAAAATTGAATTTATCTTGGCACAGTTGAATAACAAGAGTTCAGTACATGGAAAAGACATACATTGAGTTTCAAACTCCATTGCTTCCTCCTTCTTATGTAAATCTTATTTGTTTAAAAGACCTCTGAAGAACAGGCAAATCTCAACATAACACAGACTGTTACGTAACAGTCGGGATCATTAATATGTATGACCCCAATATTTGCATATGCCAGCCCATGTTCAAGGCATTACACAAGGGCAGCCAGTATTAACGTCTGGATCTGTGCACAGCTGAATCATCAGACTAGGTAAGCAAGCAAGAACAATAGCGAAAAATGGCAGATGGAGCAATAATAACTGACATGATCCATGATAACATGATATTTTTAGTGATATTTGTGAATTGTCTTTCTAAATGTTTCGTTAGCATGTTGCTAATGTACTGTTAAATGTGCTTAAAGTTACCATCGTTTCTTATTGTATTTACGGAGCGAATACAATAAGAAACGATTTAAAGGGGCCGCAGCCTGAATCGGTGCATAGTTAATTATGCCCCAAAATAGGCAGTTAAAAAAAATAATTAAAAATCTATGGGGTATTTGAGCTGAAACTTCACAGACACATTCAGGGGACACCTTAGACTTATATTACATCTTGTAAAAACTGGTTCTAGGGCACCTTTAAGCATGCGGAATAATGTAAGTGGATATTTTTTGTTGTAATCGCGCCTTTGAACGATTACGAAATCGTGGCATCAGTAATAGTTATCGCGATTAGAAATTTTATTAATTGTGCAGCCCTACTGTCTTCTATTGTCCACTATGACAATATTACTTGGGAATAAATAAATAAAAAACCTACTAAAGATAATTCTTAATTTTGCTTTTGACTAGATATTAACACTTTACAATGAGGTTCCATTGATTTAACATAAGAAAGCTACGTTAGTCAACATCAGCTAACAATGAAAAATACTTCTAAAACATTTGTTAATCTTAGTTCAACATTTACGTATAAACTATTAAAATAAAAAAAGTTGTATCTGTTAATATTAATGGCCCTGAGCTAACATGAACTTACGATGAACCATTGTAATTTTATTAACAAAGTGCAACAAATGAATTGCAAAATTGGAATTTCACATAAAACATTTGCGAATAAAGCAGCGTTTCCAACTTATGTGCTATACAGAAAACAAAAACATCACTTCCTGGGAAACTGGCGCAAAATATCAGTAATGAAAATGGAAGTTGCTGCAGTTGAGGAAGCTACTGTGGCTCTCTTTTCCTCAATCATAAATGACTTACATCTCAGAGCATGCAGACAAAACACAATTAACATCATGTTCCCTTCCGTTCGGATGCTGGTGTTTGGGAACGCAATCATGTGAGACACTTCTGGAAGGAAATTAAACCAAATCATTGTGATGACAGGCTCAGGCATTTCAGAATAACAAAAACAATATTTGAGATGCTGTGCAATGAACCTGATCCACTGGTGAGTCCAGTTATCCAATCACATCCCCTGCTGAGGCAGTCACCTGAGTTTTTTGTTGCACATCAAGGGATTTATTTGGTAATGTGTTTCCATTGTAGTTTATGCTTCTTATCGGATACTAAAATTATCTGACTCAATTGAGCACACAAGTTTTATTATGCACATTTTTAGAATTTATGCACATCTTGGCATTTCCATCCAGCGTTTTTTATTTTTTATGCGATATACCTAAATTTGCATAAAAATAAGTGGATGTAAAGAACATGGCTAGTGTTGGTTAATGCATTAACCTAATGGTGAACCATTAACCTTATTGTAAAGTGTTACATTATCTTAATGGGATTGTATACCAAACCTATTCCAAAGCCATATGATTTGCTTTCTTCTGTTGAACACAAACAAAGATATTTTGAAAAATGTTCGTTTTTGTTTTTTTGTCCATACAGTGTCTTTTGAACCCCAACATTCTTCAAAATATCTTCTTTCATTTTCTATGTTATATTGGAGAGGGTTAAGTAATAGGATTGTTTCAGTGTTTGACAAATGGCAGGTTCACCATCTAAGCTTTACAACTAAATCTAATTACTCCAAGTCACCCCCGGGCCTGACCAGAAGTTTGCTTCCCAGCCTGCCCCTGTATGGCCATGTGACATCACATGCTTTCATGTGATGCACTGATCAACTCAAAATCTGGAAAGCTTCCATCTGAAATTCCAATTTAATGGAATTTACAGAGCAGGACAGAAAATTCAGTCATTAGTGAAGCATGGAGGCATGCGGACGCAGGCTTGACTCTTACGACTTAGTTTACTACGACCATGAGTGGAATATGTGGCTGAAACGCTGTGGACGATGGTGGAGATTTTGAGTTCCACTGCAGGCTGGTTATAGGAGGTAGGTTGGCAAGAATACTGTGTGTTTCTGGGTACTGTGGATTTAAAGAGGCGTGTCTTTAATGCACCAACTGGGTGTGTTTATGGTGGGTGTGGTAGAGCCGCTGTGATGTAAATCATTTTAAAATGCTAAATTGTGTATTTGAGTACTGTGTAACACAGAGCATGTGTTTTTAGGGTTGGGCGGTATATATAAGGTCTGGAAAAGTATGAAAAAAAAAAAGTGTGTATGGAAAAATATTTGTTTCCAGACTATTTCCCCTATTCAGTTTTCTAAAATAAAAAATAAAAAATTTCTAAGCATAAATTTAGCATGCAAATGGGTGAATTCATGGCAAAAGTTTAGTGATCCTTTTGTGATTTTTGCAAAAGTGTTTGTCCTTAACGTAAGCAAGTCTCTTTTGAACGTCACTAAATGGATGTGCTGCAACAGATAAAGGTGCAAATGATTATTTAATTCAGACTGTACTTTGCTGTTTGGTGGTTGTGCAACATCAAACCACGATTACAGCATCAAACCGATGTGTCAGAGGTGAATACTTGCAGGTTATTTTAGGTTCTTCTCATCATGTAAGCTCATGTTAGAGAAAACCAATGGGGGGGGAAAAACTTGAGAAAATAATTCTGATTGTACTATATACCAAATATAATGCTGCATGATTCATTTATATTAAATATGGTCTGAAAAATCTACAGAGAGGTTTGGAAATTTGAGTATGAAAAAGTATGAAATTTTATATATATTTAAAAAATTAACTAATTAATCACACATTTTTCTGGAATATTTCTGTAAGTTTTTAATATTTTTAGATTGTAATAATTTCACAGTTACTCTCCAAATTAATGTAGAAACAACTTTAAAGACAGTATATTTTAAATATTTATTTAATGGCATCTTTTTATGAATGAAGGCCAGTATCACTGATACTACTGGTACTGATGTCTCTATGAATTTTTTTTTTTTTTTAATTTTTTTTTAAATCCGTTATAGACATTCAACATTACAGTATAACTAAAAGCTATCAATTTCAACATTTAGTAATCTAAAATAAATAAAATCTAAAATAAATAATATTTATTCACTTCTTGAGACTGTTTGTTCTACTGACTGTGGTAAAGTGATACGGCTGAAATCCTGTCCAGCGGTTGATGTGGTGGATGGAATAACTGGTTGATGCGATACAGTACGCTTGAGTCCGTGTCTGATGACAGGATCTGCTGTCCGTGTCCATGAAGCCTAATCTTGTTGCATAACATCACTGCAGTTCCTGTCAGACCTCACATAGTTGTACAAGGTTTTTCCTAGGTCAAAAATTCTGTTATTTTGCATTTACTCTCCAAGACGAGGTACACAAATCTGCGCTCTTGCGAAAACTCCCATTTTAATCAGTGAAACTGTCTATGCTGTGCGATGAATCTCTTATTGACATTGTGCTTATACTTTGTTGGTTATAATTAAAGGATTAATCATAAGCCTGTAGAGCTTGTGCTGTCTGTGATTGGCTACAAAACTCAACGCTGCAAAAACACATTGTAAATAGAAACCTTTGATGCTCATTCACAAAAAAACGCTTATATTTTCAGTACAGGAAAACCCTATCATAGTCTGTGTTCAAACCATAGTCTGTGTGCAAACCATAAATTACATTTCACTGATCGAGTTTTGAATGGTTAACTGGATTATTCAAATGAATGAGCGAACTTAGTGAGCTTCCTACATAGGCAGCATCTTAATTGCACTCCCGTTCAAAGGCTGTTGACAGACAGACTGCATAATTACGTGTAAATATTAAAAAAAAAACAGTGGCAGGTTTTCTTGTACCTAAATCCATTTATATTTAAAAAAAAAAAAAAATGATTTTATGGAACATGAAACCATCTGAGCAGTTTCACTTGGTTTATTTCTTGTGAAAATTTACAAAAAGAGAACTTTGTAATGTACCTGAAACTAAAGGAAAGCTTTGAGCACCCGAGCAGGTGATTTACAGATTTTCATGCTGTCGTTTTCTTTCCACCATTAGCTCGGACATGAGTGGGGCCAGTAACACCCTGGCACGGGAGTTCCTGACGGATGTGCACCAGTTGTGTAGTGCGGTGGCCCAGCGGGCGGAGGATGAGGAGGAAAGTCACATGGTGGCTCTGGGAGAGTATCTGGTGCGTGGACGCGGATTCCTGCTCCTCAGCACCTTGGACTCTGTCATTGACCAGGTTGGTCAGAGAAGCTTCATTTTAATATATTTTTACCCATACATTGACGGTCAAAAGTTTGGTATAATGAAGCTTTTTTTTAATGTTTTTGAAAGAAGTTTCTTCTGCTTACCATTGCTTTATTTATTTGATCCAAAATACAGTAAAAACAGTAATATTGTGAAATATTAATACAATTTAAAATAATGTGAATATATAGTAAAATGTAATTTATTCCTGTGATCAAAGCTGAATTTTCAGCATCATTACTCCAGTCTTCAGTGTCACATGATCCAGTGCTTCCCACACATAGACTTTACTTGGGCGGGCCGCCCACGTATAATAATGGCCGCCCAAGTATATTTGGAGACACATTTTTGCTTTTATTATTTTATACTTTTATATCCGCGCAAGATAATGAAACCGCAATAGATAAACTAGTCGTTTCATACCTGCTCGTTACGTGTGCGTCAGAACTGTTTACTCCCGCTGACATTCCCACGGGCGCTGCATTTTGCAAAGTCACAAGGCGGCGCTGTTGCGCATTCTACAAGCTTGCGCAACAGCGCTTCAGACTGCTTCAAAGTGATTCTCAATCAATGAAAAGCGCAGATTTATGCCAAGCGATTGCTAATGAACTCAAGTTGATGAATTATTACAATGTCTACTTTATGGCCTTGATATAAAATGTTTTAGACGATTGTAAGAATCTGAAGGATCAGCCTGCAATAGTACAGACATTTCAAAATAAGGGTCCCGGTGTATTTCGGGCTTGTTTATAATTAAAAGTCACGCTAAGTTTTTTCTTTTTCTTTTGGGCATTATTTGGTTACACAATAAATTGTATTTAATTTGATTTCCATTTAATTCATAGTAAATTATTGTAGTCTCTCCCACAGGAAGAAAAGACTAAGAACATTATTTGACACATATATTATTCATTTTATAAATTTTACTAGTAAAATCTGTGTCCCATTCACTGAGAGAGATACTATATGACAGCAAGGAGAACATAGGAAAAGGTGAACCATTTAAATGCTGTAATTTTGCATAATTTACAATGCATAATAATGCATAATATTAGTATGTAATTAAATGTAATATGCTATGTAATTAAAATTAATTTCAATAAATAAAAATACTGTTAAAAATCACACATTATTTGTTTGTCACACGTAGTAGACCATTTTTGTGCCGTGGGTAATAGGAGGATTTTTCACCCGGCTACCACCGCAAGTATATTTCAAACCTGTGGGAAGCACTGTGATCCTTCAGAAATCATTCCAATATGCTGATTTGCTGCTCAATTATTATTGATGCTCAATTATTAATAATGGTTTTTGCTGCTTAATATTTTTTGTGGGAACTGTGAGTTTATTTCAGGATTCTTTGAATAGAAAGTTCAAAAGAACAGCATTTATATAAAATAGAAATCTTTTGTAACATGACTTTTGAATCATAATGTATCACGGTTTCCACAAAAATCTGAAGCAGCACAACTGTTTTCAACATTGATAATAATCATAAATGTTTCTTGAGTATCAAATCATCATATTAGAATGATTTCTGAAGGATCATGTGACACTGAAGACTGGAGTAATGATGCTGAAAATTCAGCTGAATAAATTATATTTTAAAATATTTACAAATAGCAAACGGTTATTGTAAATTGTATTAAAGGTGCCCTAGAATCAAAAATTGAATTTACCTCGGCATAGTTGAATAACAAGAGTTCAGTACATGGAAATGACATACAGTGAGTCTCAAACTCCATTGTTTCCTTCTTCTTGTGTAAATCTCATTTGTTTAAAAAACCTCCGAAGAACAGGCGAATCTCAACATAACACCAACTGTTACGTAACAGTCGGGATCATTAACCCTCTGGAGTCTGAGGCTGATTTGGGGCTTGGAGAAGTTTTGACATGCCCTGACATTTGTGCTTTTTTCAGTTGTTCATAAACATATTAATGACAAAAGTGTCATTACACTGTATTCAGCACAAACTAGGCTACAATAATATGTGAGGAACATGTATGTACATGTTTGTGTTTTTGAAGGAATAATGTTTATGCGTGGTTATTGAAAAAACAAAAAACTTAAGTCACTGAAATAAGGCCAAAAAAAGTATAGTAAATCTGTGTTTACAAGACTTCTGGGTATTGGAGGTTGTAGACTAGAGTTTTTGCTTCAAAATTATGTAAACATTATGCTGCCTATTCCTTCATATAAAACAATATATTGATTTAGTTTTTGTAAGACACTTTTTGCCAAGAAACATAGTATGCGAGGAGGCGTGAATCACCACTGAAAATGGGCCATTCTCACCTGAGAAGACAAAAGAATTGGATAGTAATGACCTGAAATGACTTGCATATTAATGAGGCCTTTCAGTCAGGTAGGCTGTGAAAAAAACCTTCTGTGATGTCTCAAGCTCATCATGATATATGAAACATACAGAAAAATATTATTACAATATAAAGTAATGGTTTTATATTATACTTTAAAATATAATGTATTTCTGTGATGCAAAGAGTCTGAATATAGGCTTTTAGTTTAAAAGCATGCACATTTGGAGAAATATTGGATTCTCATATGTTTATGTCAATTTTCTATACAGAGGAGTTATTTTTATTTAATATTCACTGTCATTACTATGAGCGCTGGTGTTTTCAATTCATCCTTGAAGTCGGAGGGCGCTCTGTGCTTTTTTAGTCCACAAATTCATCTAAAAGAAGAAGAGGCTATTCCATGAATGGAGTTTCCAATTCATACAGCAGCAGGAGGGCGCTAAAGAAACAAAAACTCATCTAAAATTCATCTATAGAAGAAAAGAAAACAGGAACTAACTGCATGTCTTCTAGGGCTGGGCGATGTATCGAATGCTTTTGTCACGCGCATTTCTTCAGTAAAGCCGGTTCCCTGATTACCGCTAAATCGCCATCACCTGCTTTCAAATGAAGCGGCATTTAATAGACAGAGCCGTAGATCACTGATAAGACACGCAATATCGCGTTCAATATCGACGGCGATACATATCGATATTGAACGCGATATTGCGTGTCTTATCAGTGATCTACGGCTCGGTCTATTGAATGCCGCTTCATTTGAAAGCAGGTGATGGCGATTTAGCGGTAATCAGGGAACCGGCTTTACTGAAGAAATGCGCGTGACAAAAGCATTCGATACATCGCCCAGCCCTAATGTCTTCTAGAGCTCGCTAACCATGACTTTTACATCCAGATAAACACTTTTCAAGACAATAAATACACGATTGAGACGATGAATGCATGTATTGCCTCTGAATTTGCGTCTGAATAGCGCTGGCTCCGTGGGCGTGGCCGCATTAGCGGATAATGAGCTGAATCACGGACTTCTGACATGGCTCTCTTTTCATACAGATTACATAAACACAGAAGGTTTGTTTTCGATTTGACTTACTTGATTTAAAACCTGACATCTTAACGTTTTTTTAGACATAAGTGTAATTTTTCTGTGATTAGTATTCACTAAGTTACAGTTAATTTTCTGAGAACTATCAGATTGGACTTCGTTCAGAGGGAGAGGAGAAATCATGCATCATGTTAGTTTTCTTTATTTTACAAAAAGCACAACATTTTGTTTTTACTCTGCGTGTACACAAATAAAAGAAGATATTCTATAGTTTCAATTGATATATTACTTATGTCTCTGACAAAAAATGACGGAGTATTTTAAGTCTGTTTTGCTGCAATGTGAAAAAAAAACTGCAAAACGCGCCGGCGCGTTTTCAGACCTCAGAGTGTTAATATGTACGCCCCCAATATTTGCATATGCCAGCTCATGTTCAAGCATTAGACAAGCCAGTATTAACGTCTGGATCTGTGCACAGCTGAATCATCAGACTAGGTAAGCAAGCAAGAACAATAGCGAAAAATGGCAGATGGAGCAATAATAACTGACATGATCCATGATATCATGATATTTTTAGTGATATTTGTAAATTGTCTTTCTAAATGTTTCATTAGCATGTTGCTAATATACTGTTAAATGTGGTTAAAGTTACCATCGTTTCTTACTGTATTCACGGAGACAAGAGAGCCGTCGCTATTTTCATTTTTAAACACTTGCAGTCCGTATAATTCATAAACACAACTTCATTCTTTATAAATCTCTCCAACAGTGTAGCATTAGCCATTAGCCACGGAGCATAGCCTCAAACTCATTCAGAATCAAATGTAAACATCCAAATAAATACTATACTCACATGATCCGACGCATACATGAAGTATGCATGACGAACATCTTGTAAAGATCCATTTGAGGGTTATATTAGCTGTGTGAACTTTGTTTAAGCACTGTTTTATAGTCGAGAGCTCGGGGGGCAGGGAGCGCGAGATTTAAAGGGGCCACAGCCTGAATCGGCGCATAGTTAATGATGCCCCAAAATAGGCAGTTAAAAAAAATTAATAAAAAAAATCTATGGGGTATTTAGAGCTGAAACTCACAGACACATTAAGGGGACACTTTAGATTTATACTACATCTTTTGAAAAGACGTTCTACGGCACCTTTAATATTTTACAGTATTACTGTTTTTACTGTATTTTCATCAAACAAATTTCAAAGATACTTCTTTGAAAAACATCACAAAAATCACTCTAGTATTTGCAGTGACCAAGACATATGCATCAAAATGTATATTAAATCATAAGTGTAATGAGCTCAATGAGCTTTGATGAATTGCCTCTGTATACATAAATGTTTCATATAACAAAAATGATGGTCTATGAAGCTTGACATTAGACCATTGTGTTCATTCATGCTGTTTTATCTTTTCTATCTATTTTATGGCCTGCTTGCAGGATTAATGAATGGGCCCTGGGAATGTATTCTTGCTGTTTCTTTCTTGCTCTTTACTTGCAGACACGAGGAAATCTACTGGAAAGTCATTGTTTTAGAGCAGTGAAGCCCTAAGTACAGACATCCATCTCTCTGTAGAGACACTGCAAGCAAGCAGCACATTATGACATAGCAAAACTAGAAGCAATGTTGTTTTGCATGCTTGAAATGCAAACAGCTTTGTTTATTGTAATGGGCAGTGTTTGTTGCTTTATTGTACAATGTAAACCAGGGTTATTATGGTTTATCATTTTCATTACTTGAAATAAAATAAACTTTAACTGAAATAAAATATAAGAAAACCTTAAACATATTTCAGCTAGTTGCCAAGGCAAGTTCAACTTGATGTTCTAAAATAACTACAACTGAAATAAAGATTATAAGACTAATAGTCATAATTTTAAAAAATGACAAAATCACATCAAAACTACTAAAACTTTAAAGTTCCCCCTGTGGTGAAAATCAAGTTTTTAATGTTGTTTATATGTCTATGTGGTGTTTTGAATGTGCTTTAAGACAAACCATGTGCAAATTCATAAGTCAACACCATTGCTGAGTATTTTTTCCTTAAAACTGCAGTGATCTAAAGACAGTTTCAAAAACATGGTTTGAAATCACTGGTTTCTGATGTCACAAACTACCTTAACCAATCACGTCAATGTGTGATCTTCAACAAGTGGATCTCTGAGCTGATGTGAGTGAGTGGAGGCGGGACTAATTTGCATATTCATATACTAAATGAGGCAAGGGTGTAGAGTTACATTTTAAGGCATAAAGTTATTTTCAAGGAAAGAAATGTTTAAATATGTAATTTTGGTGATCAAAGATGAGTTTTAAGGGATAAAATTATTGACTACAGGGGGACTTTTTATTAAAATGAAAACGGAAAATAAAAAAATATAAACTAAATCAAAATATTAATAAAAAAACTATAAAAGCGTCGTAATGATACTAAAATAACACTAATGTAGAGACCGTGCAATAATGACATTTCTTAACATAAATATTCTATTTATTACCACAGTAAATAATTTCTACTCAGTCATCCCTCAGTTTACAGAAAATGCAAAAATGCACTTACAATAGTAAACGGAGCTAGTTTTCTTAAGAAATGTGAAATTATTATTTTTGCTTAAGCGCTTAACATTTAAATTGTCTTCAAATTTTTTAAACTGATGAATTAGTCAAAGTTATTATCTGTTAATGTATGAGCAGAATTTTTGGCATTATGTCGAAGAAAATGACAGGTATATTTGATCCCATGTTTTTCTTCAAGCCCCTCTCCACCACCCTCTCCTTAATTCTCTCTCTTTGAAGTGAGAGTTCTAATGAATCATGTCTGGAGTGCTTCTTACTCACAAGACACGGGCCTTTTCTCTGAACTCGGCCCTGCTTAACTATCTCTCAACACAACATCAATCGCTTGCGTGTTTGCATAGTAGTGGGTCAATATGGCTCCCTAGCCACTTTGCTAATTACCTTATGAGTATGCTGCCAGATGCTTGTTTACCTGGGGTCACACAGTTCTGTGGCAGGCAGCCCCTTGTATTTGCTTTTAATTCACACGTGTCAGAGTGCTTTCTCTTCTCCTTGTGAGGAATGCTATCTTGCTGAGGGTGGAGCCAGTATTTACAGGCTTGCTGTCATACCTCATGTCCAGCAAACCTGTATTTTACCGAAGCCATTGGAAGAAAACCTTCAGATACAGTTTTTGTTGTCTGTAATTTGCACAGCGCTGGAGACTAGCTTGCCAAGAGAGGCTTGTTACTATGAAGCAGAAGAGAGAAAAGTAATCTGCTTCTAGGTGGCCATCAACACTAGGAGGCTGTTTTTGATTGGATTTGCAGGGACAGAGTGAAGAATTCAGAATTAACCTTTCAAACCTTTTACTTAGGAGTTGACCTGTCGGGAAGAGCTGCTTACACTCTTGTTGTCTCTGCTACCTCTGGTCTGGAAGATTCCCGTTCAGGAGGAGAAAGCCCCAGGTGAGAGTCACTATAAAGCTCTTTAATAATGCATAATGTTAACAATCTTAATTTTGAGAATGCACTAGAGGTATACTGTAACCCACCTTGAATTAAATAATTATGTGTTAATATTAAGTGACATCCTGGCATTGCATTAATTTGGAAATTTGATATACTTCTACATGATATGTTTTATAAAGCATATGATGGCAGTGATCTTGCGAGGACGCCATGAATTGTTAAGTAGCTGCCTGCATGAACAACAAGTGAAACCATGAGATGGCTTTAATTATGAAACAGTGCAGTTAAAGGATGATGGAAAGGATAAGACTTTTCATTGAGCTTGAAACCTAAGGTATTTAGTGCAGGCATGCTAATCTTTTCTAGCAGCTGCTTTCCACATTGTTGAGTTATTAGTTCCCATAATTGTGTTGTAAACCGACCTCTGGAGGTCATCATGACTAATGCAACCAGGTTATATAACTGGTTGATGCTAGTTAAACCGAGTTTAAACCTCTTCATTTAGTACTCTGCCTTTTTTATCTTAGATTTCACCCTGCCTTCACTACTGAAGGTGTTCCTATGCCAAGAGGGAAGGATCATCCCTCAGAAGGCGGGGCAAGATAGATGTGATGTGCAGAACTCTGGGAAGCGTTTATCTGGCTCCTGGAAGTCACGCCGTTCACGCAGAACAGCTCAGCGATACTCTGTAAGGGATGCACGCAAATCTCAGCTTTCCACGTCAGATTCTGAAGCCAACTCGGATGATAAAACCGCAAACACTGGGAGCAAGCATCGCAGATTCCACAGTTCGGCCATTCGTGTTAGTTGCCAGCTTCACCAATCCAACAATCCATCACAACCAGCATTGCAACATCCCACTCCCGATACCATGAGCACCGTTGAGCCATCCCAACCTCACATGAGGCTATTTGGATCTCACATACTGGATCCTAACATGCTGACAGACCCAACAACTCTATCCATCTTCAACCGAATGGAGAACTCGCCTTTTGACCTTTGCCATGTTCTGCTTTCCCTTCTGGAAAAGGTCTGCAAATTTGACATGACCATCAATCATAACCCAGGCTTGGCAGTCAGTGTTGTTCCCACACTCACAGAGATACTCACAGAGTTTGGTGACTGCTGTGGTCCCGGTGGTGGAGGTGGGATTGATGAGCTAGCTGGAGGCTGGACTGAGGAGCCAATTGCACTTGTTCAAAGGATGCTTTTACGCACCATTCTGCACTTGATGTTTGTAGATGTGGGTCAGAATGAGACACTGCCTGATAATCTACGTCGAAGCTTGACTGACCTACTCAGAGCAACTTTAAAGATTCGTACCTGTTTAGAAAGGCAAGCCGACCCTTTTGCTCCAAGGCCAAAGAAGACTCTGCAAGAGATACAGGAAGATTTTTCCTTTTCAAGGTTCCGTCATCGAGCCTTGCTACTGCCAGAACTCTTGGAGGGTGTCCTACAGCTACTACTGGGCTGCTTGCAAGCCTCTGCTTCCAACCCTTTCTTTTTTAGTCAGTCTCTTGAATTAGTTCATGAATTTGTGCAACACCGTGGCTTGGAGCTCTTTGAGGCAACAGCTCTGCGCCTTGAGGCCTTAGCAGAAGCTCGAGATTCAGAAGTTGGCAATGAGGCATCAGAGCGCCTTCGTTGCCTGATAGCCGATGTACTTAAGATAATCAATGCCGTCAAGAGGGCCAAGTCGGAGCAGCTACACCAATCTGTTTGTGCACGTCGTCGACACCGTCGCTGCGAATACTCCCACTTTTTGCACCATCATCGTGACCTCTCAGGACTGCCGGTTTCCGCTTTCAAGCAGGCATCTCGACGTAATCCTTTTGAGGAGGACTCTGAGGGTCATGACGGAGAAGTGCGGTACCCTGAACGCTGTTGTTGCCTTGCGGCTTGCGCCCACCAGTGTTTGCGTCTTTTTCAACGCCTCTCACCCTCAGGTCCTGCCGTATTGCAGGTGCTGGCAGGAGTGCAAGCTGTTGGCATCTGTTGCTGCATGGATCCAAGGTCCGTAATAGGACCCATGCTCCAAGCATTTCAGGCTCCAGGACTGCGGAGCTACCAATCCCATGTTTTGAGTGTCCTTAGTAGACTTGTCTTAGAACAACTTGGTGGTGGTCAGCCCTCTGAAAAGGCCAAGCTTGCCTCCTGCAACATCTGCACTTTGGATAGCAGCCTGTTACCTGGGCTTGATGAGACTCTACAGGGCTATGGACCTAGGAAGGAATTGAACTTATCCACATCCCCATCTCCATCTTATCGTTTCCAAGGTATCCTGCCCAGTGGAGGAGCTGAAGACATGCTATGGAAGTGGGATGCTTTAGAGGCCTATCAGGAGCTTGTGTTTGGGGAAGACCGGCATTTAAGTCAACAGATTGCCAGTCATATATGCCAGCTGACTTTGCGAGGCAATGCAGTAGTGCAGTGGCAACTCTACACTCATATTTTTAACCCTGTGCTACAGCGAGGTGTGGAACTTAGCCATCATGCCCAGCAACTTGGTGTGTCAACTACTTGTAGCCAGGTCTGCAGCTACCATTCCCATTGCCTCCCAGTTGAGGTACTGCTGGTTTATCTTCAGACTCTGCCTGCTCTGCTAAAGTCAAGGTATGGCTATATTTCCTCTTTCTTTTTTTTCCTCTTATTCACTGTTGTTTAGGTTCTTTAAATCAGCCTTTAAAATAAACTGATTCCAATGTGTTTACTGAATGTATAACTTCTGATGTTGTGTTCCAACTCAGCCGGGTGGTGCGCGACCTGTTCCTGAGTTGTAATGGGCTGAACCAGGTCACAGAGTTAATCTACTTGGACTGCACTCGTCCGTGGGTGCTAAAAGTGTTCGAGACTCTTATCTTGAATGCGTGGCACCATCACACAGAATCTGCCGTGCATGAGCTAGAAAGAGCAGAAGCTCAGGAGAGGGAAGCTGTCCTTGGACTTTTCGAGGAACTGAGTTCACGTGGGACTGGTGACGGCCCCCAGAGCCTCACTAAGTTTTATGAAGGCTTGAAAGAAGCATGCCCTCACCCAAAGAGCAAAAGTGGAACAGGTGCATTTTCTGCAGTAGGACATAACCGGGGTGAGGCACATTTGAACACCATCAACCTTTTTCTGTGCGTCGCCTTCCTATGCGTGAGCAAGGAGGCAGACTCCGACAGAGACTCTGCGAATGACTCTGAAGACACTTCAGGATATGATAGTACAGCTAGTGAACCATTGGGTGGGCGCCTACCTTGCCTTTCCCCAGACAATGTGGCTCTTCCCTCTAAAGAGCAGGTAAGGAGGGCTGCCGATGTTTGGTCAGTATGCCGTTGGGTGTACATGGCCAGTCCAGTGTTCCAGAGGCAGTTCTTCAGACTAGGAGGTCTAGATGTCTGTTCACGTCTAATGACGATGGTCATCCAGAAACTCACATCTAAAAACAAAGACTGCAAACTTAAGAAAAAGAGGGAGAGTAAAGGCAAAAGCAGTCCATCTCAAGCAGACTCTCCCACTCAAGCTCTTAAAGGGGAATTTGACAATATACCGACAACTGCAGGTACAACGGAAAGTCAACAACATGAACTAAGTGACACTCTCAGCCCCTCTCAGGTCGAAAGCAAGTTAAGTGACCCAACTCATCGGCTTGAAGAGGAATGGCCGCTCCAGAGTATCCGACTGCTGGAGGCTCTTTTGGCTATCTGCCTCCACAGTGCCAATTCAGCCCTACAGAGACTTGAACCAGACCTTTCCTTTCAGGTACAGTAGATGTGCATACTAGCTCTGTTTCAAACCCTAGTGAGCTGACTAATAAGGGGCCACACAGATAAACATGAGAAAAATCCATATGTGCACGACTTGCTTGGGAGACTCGACAGTTGATTTCAGAAGTGTGATATTAACATGTTGCTAAGCTAACAACTTAATACCCTAAAGCCCAATGTATACTTCAGCTTTGACGTGAATCCCTAGTGTATTCATACATCTGAATACAGAGCCTTTAAATGTATGCTCCATTTGATATGTGCATGAACACAAGCACTCAACACATGTGCACTAGAAAGATTCATACATGTCCAGTGTCTGTGCTATTTCTCTCCAGAAGTTATCACCGATAAATAATGTCTTGTTTAAACTGCAGTGGTTACATTAGACTTTCTCATTGTCCGTCATTTCTGTCATAATCTATTATTACCTGTAATTTTCATATTTTAAGGATAATATGACATTTAATAGCTTTTGTTTTTTATTTAAGTTTCCATTTTTAATCATGATGCTAAATACAAGTGTAAATGGGGTCTAAAACATTTTGAGCTTGTCCACTTTCGACCACTTCAAGAGGTAGCCGACTGGATTGTTTTCGTAGTGTAGACGCTCATGTAGTCGAATGCATTCTAACAGCCACAAAAGACCGCCTACTGACCTAACGCTAAAACATTATGAGAAGCGCGCTAGCCAGATGGGATTTAAACTTTGTCGGCTGAAGAGCCAAGTTTGGATTGAAGAAGAATAACATACCAAGCACGACATTCTCTCACCATTCCTAATTTCTAACACACACTCTCAGCGTTCGGCCTTGCAGAAACTAAAGCAGATGCTCCCTCTGTTTTTCCGTCTTCTCCGGGTGCGTTCATGTGTAAATTGCATGTGCTTATTTCATCCATTTGATTGAAAGATCTGAAAAGCCCATACATTTACCCGCCCATAGACCCTCCCCTCGAAGAAATCAGGACAGAAGTGTTTGAAAGTGGACGAAAGAAATGGATTAAACACTAAACGGGTGTCTCCCTCGTATACTTGTGATCCAATCGACCAAAACGCATATCAGGTGTAAACAGGGTCTGCTGTATGCTTAAAAATGAAAAAGTACACTTTTAGGCTTAATAAGCATAAAAATCTATACAAAATACAGGCACCATAGTCAAATTTATTATATTGAACAATATCCAAAACATCATGATTTTTCACTGCGCTCATTGCACTGCGTTCTACGATTTACCGTACAGGTACTATCTACATATGCAAACTAGGTTTTGGAACAGAGCTATTTATTGACATTTTGAAGTGAGTGACAATATCTCTTATTCTCTATGACTGTAATTTTTCCGTGCTCTATCCCATAGCTGCAGTCTGTGGATGAGACCCTGTGTGAGGTCAGGGATCTGCTCTCTCGATCTGGAGTTGTGAATTCTGAACTGGCAGTTCCTCTGTTTGATTCCTTACTACGTGTGGCACTGGCTGAGATGTTCTGCAGTCCAGATGTCATCGAGGAGAAACCTGACAAGGTAATTTGGTTGCTTGTTTAATAGGGTTGTGACGAGAAGAGACAAGATTTTTATAGTATTTTTAAGAAATCCTCAGTGATGAAATTCATGACTAGAAAAATAGTCTGCAGGTGCATTTGAAATGTTTTAACTAATCATCTTGTAATCACTGTCATTTCAGTTCTACTTTCTGAGTTTGAAATGTCATATGCATTAAAAGACAACAATACTCAAGCACTGTAAAAGTTTTTGACACAAACTCAACTGACTGACTTCTCTTCTGTATGATTTCATATGAGTCTCTTCAGACCTTACTATAGGGATGTCCCGATCAGGTTTTTTTGCCCTCGAGTCCGAGTCCGAGTCATTTGATTTTGAGTATCTGCCGATACCGAGTCCCGATCCGATACTTCTATAATAGCCTACATAAAAAAGAATAAAGAAGAGCGAAAAAACAGATCCAGGAACAGTGCTTTTCAGGTTTTTCAGGTATTTAACTGTAATCAAATAGTAATCAAATATAAAATATTATTATCTTTACTATATAAAATAAATAATGATTAATCATTATTGAAGTTACAAAAGCTATTCAGTCAAGAGCAGTGAGTGATTTCTTTGTTATTTGTTGTTTGATTTAACATTAAAAACAGGCAGCAGGAATAGTTTTTTTCCCTTTAAGATATGCACGATCCAGTACATATACTGTTACACATGCGGTGTCTTTCTCGACTAATATACGTTCACTTAAGACATAACCGACTATGTTTGCTAGGATACTCACTAGGACGAGCATGTTGACATAATTTTTGTATGAATGTGGCCGCCGAAGCGCAAGACTTGAAAGAGAACTCAGTATTTGCACGCTGACTGGAATAAGCGTGTGCGCGCTTTGGATGAGCGCACACAAATCTTCTCACAGCGCGTGCGAGTTCTCTTTCGCGTCTTGTTCTTGAAGGTTTAAATCAGCAAGGCTTAAATGAGTTTAGTTTAAACACAGATAGCAACGTGTGCTGTTAAGGTCTCACCTGCGCTCGCGCGCTATCAACACCCGGGTGATGACGGCGTAAATGACTGGACATTAGAGCAGACGGCACTCGCAGTTAACAGTTTACAAAGAGTGACTGTTTTGTCCACGCTTTCTGATTATCGTTGTTTTGTGCATCCATCGACTGAAACATACATTATCTGAACTCTGTCTGTTTTCCATGTTGCTATTTTAAACAAACCATATTAACCAATAGATGCGTCGTCATTCGAGATGGACCGCGGTGCAAGTGCGTAAGTGGAGAACCGTATGGTTAGATTTTTTTTACCGAGAACCGTTGCACCCCTAATACATATATATCCGAGTCCTGATCGGGAGGTAACGTCCGATTCCGATCGAGTCTGAAACCACGTGATCGGGCCCGATTTCCGATCGCGTGATCGGATCTGGACATCCCTACCTTACTGTACATGATTTATGAGCTTCTACAACTTTTGACCTCCTAACTGAACTTTCCACAAATTGATCATAGAAATAAAAATTTATAAATAAAAATGAATAAGTTTTCTCTTAGTCTTAAGTGCAAACAATAAATGCAACCATAATTAAAGTACTCTCTCAATATTCAAAGTGCAAATAGAGACCATTTTTTTTTCTTCAAGCATGATACAGAGCTAAGAGATGGTTACAACTACACAGCCCAGCCTAAGATAGCTTTCATATTGGGAGATATTTGCATGCATCAGGGAGCCGCTTTCAAAATGCAAGGTATTGAAATTGCGTTTGAATGCGCGTTCGCGTTTTACTTTCTCTTTCGATTTTGCAATCGCTTAGATAGGGAGCGGTGGTGCTGAGCGCACATTCTACAAGATAAGACATTTATCAGACGTTTAGGCTCTGTTGTGCAACGAATCCTCCGCCATGGTCTTGTCAGTCATCTCGTCACTTACTCTCGTCACGTGGTCAGTGAACCCTGATTCTTGCTGCACTACATACTACTCTGCAGCTCGTGTTGGATGAGATTGAAGCGACCGTTAACTGAATTAAATGGACTGAATTAAATCGTGGAGGCGTAATGTAAACGTAGCGCTTGCCTGTTCTATCCTAATTTCACCCTCATACTCCGTCGCGGCAATATCGCAAGACAGCTTATTACCTCGATGAGAAATTTGTCACATTTTAATCTCGTGGCACGAGATCTCGTCACACGGCTATTGTTTAATAAATCTGTATTTGTCCCTGTCAGTGGTATGCCGTGGTGAAGGGCACACCTGTTCCCATCCTGTACAGCCATGCTGCTTGTTTTGGTGACTCAGGTTTGAGTCTGACCTTCATCACATTGCCCAATCTTTTCCTTTCACTGTCTGTTGTCTGTAACTTATGAAAGTAGTGATAGCCCTAAAATAAAATTACTGATGGTGACTAAATACAAAATCTGTAAATGCCATTTAAGTTATTTTTATTTGTATGCCTGACTTCTGTTTTTTTATGACAAACTTTTGCAAGATTTATATAATTGGCCTCAGTAAATCCTCTCAATTGCATGATCTTAAAAAGATTGAGGGATTTTCTTTTCAACAGTTTTGTCTGTAGTGGAACATATCACTATTAGTAATTCCCAAGTAAAACTTTATCATTTAGACTTCAGAAAAAATTGTTTTGGCACTCAAGTTTTTTAATAAGCAAATCCGCTTTCTGAAATAAAATGACCCTTGGCCAAACATAAACGGATAAGGAGCCTTTTTGTGATTGAGCACCGTGAGGCACATGGGGGCTATATTTTATGTGGAAATGGTCAGCTGATGTAGTCCTATGACCAAAATCATATTTTCTTTTTTTTTACCAGCTTTCTGAAATCACAAACTTTGTCTCTCTAACAAAGACAACAGCAGAAGCAATGTTATAAGGATTGTTTACTTTATTACTTTATTCTGAAAAGAGCTAATTTTCTAGAAGGTAAGAGTCTGCTGCGCTGCCTGATTTGCTTTAATCTGTTTCACTACTGTTTTTTAACTTCTGATATGTAAAGATGCACTGGAGGGAAATGAAAGCACTAAAATTTAGAAGTGGTTAATTTGTGTGTGTTTGTGTAGGAGAGAGTTATTTTGGACTTTTCTTGCTAACTTTGATGCTTGAACACACTGTCCTTTTATTTATTTATTTATTTACCAACCAGATAGTAGCCTTCTAAATGTCTAAAGTATTTATTAGCAAATGTTAAATTGTGTCTTTGCAGTGGTTTGAGTATTAGGATGACACGTGAGGGGTATCATTGCGATGCTGTGTTTTGAACAGATTTGCATACAATGTTTCACTGCTCGTGCAAATTTTGTACAATTTTCAAAAAAAATATTGCCTTATTCTTAAGTCAAAAACCATCTTTAGTTCTTCTGTCATCTGCCTTACACAGTGCTTCAGAAAGATCATAATGAAAGTGCTAATGAAGATACAAGACAGGCAGTATCTCAGTAAAGGCTTTGAGTGTCCTCACAAAACTTTTTACCTGATAATATCACATATATTTGGTTACCTGCTGTACTTGGTTCCTAAATATGACACTACCTATTGACTAAAAATTATATATATTTTTTTAAAATGATCATATTAATAAAATATTAGTAATTATTACATATAGTATTTATTATTAAATATTATATTATTTAATAATGTTTAATCTGTTTTATTTATACGATTTTTATATTATTATCCATCCCTCCATTTAGTAGTAGTAATAAAGTATATATTTTGATAATTATATTAACATATTTTTATTTTTT